>CAUYRT010100096.1:0-61238 GCA_963574885.1 Lepilemur ruficaudatus | reverse complement strand
CCAGTCCTGCACAGGGCATTTTTAAAGGTGTATGTTTAAAGTGTAATTTGTTCTTGGACAGATGTATTGTGGAATATGTTTTGTGCATATTTCCTTAAACCCATTCTGACAGGGTTTTTATATAGTTTGAATTCTTGTGTGTCATTTAATGAAGGAGTTCTTTTTTCCGAAAGGTAGCTAGAGTTACTCTTGCCAGAGTTACTGGAAAAAAAGAGTTCCCTTTTGCTCACCTGAAAGAAAGGTCTTTATCAGCATCGAGCAGCAGAGGGCGATGTAACTCAGGAGATGAAGCAGCAGAAGTAGCTCATTTATTTTTTTAAACATGGAAATAGTAGAGATTTTGTATACGTCCTCTCTGAGAGCATATAGAAGCTGTTGAAATATTTAATGATAGTATCATTAGAAATGTTTATTTCTAATGATAGCTAATGATAGTCTTTTAAATTTTTATTTTGTCTTAAGTGAAAGGAGATTTAAAGTATTCATGGAAAAGAGTCAAGTGAAAGTAGACTAGTGACCTTTTCTGGAGCACTTCCAATCCAGAACTGATTTTTTAAGACTATTATAAGTGGCTGGATAGTTAAGGCCATAGATTAGAGGAGAGTATCTTTTAAGGTCATAGATCAAATCAGTACAGAACATCTTGGGCTTTTCATACAAGCTTGCATGTAGGAACACAGCTTGGAAAAAAATAATACTTTTTGTTCTTTGATGCTAACACCTGGATTGGATGTTTACATTTCTTAGGCATGGGGATGATTTTTGTGGTCCCAGGTTCTAATAAATTTTATTATTGTTATGTGACTAGGTTTGTTGCAGTTTCTAGAATCTCCACTAAAAAAGGGTTTCTGTAGCATGGAATTATTGAAGGCTTGAAACTCATAAGAGTTCTAGATTATAGGAGTGTCATTAGAGGAAAAGAAGAAAACAGAAAATTTTTGGAACTTGGAGGCTACATCAACCTATTTAATTCTGGCAAATGACAGTGAGAGTTTTTGTTGGTTTTCCTGTTGCCCTTTTTTTTTTTTTTGCACTTTAAAAAAAGTATATTGGGACATAATCCACATATAAAATTTATACATTTAAAGTATATATAATTCAGTGGTTTTTAGTATATTCACAGAGTTGTGTGGCCATCAGCACAATCAAATTGTAGAACATTTTCTTCATCCCCAAAAGAAACCCTGTACTGATTACTCCCTATCCTCCTGTCCTCTTAGACAGCCACTTTCCATCTCTATGGATTTGTCTATTCTGGACATTTCATATGATTGGAATCATATCATACGGTATGTGATCTTTTTGTGACTGACTTCTTTCACTTTATGTGATTTTTCAAGGTTTATCCATTTGTAATATGTGTCAGTACGTCATTCCATTGTATAGATATACCACATTTTGTTCATATATTAATGGACATTCAGATTGTTTCCACTTTGGGGCTATTATGAATAATGCTGCTCTGAACATTTGTGTACAAGTTTTTGAGTGGACATATATTTTTATTTCTCTTGGGTATAAACCTAGGTGTGTAATTGTTCATATGGTAATTCTGTTTAACATTTTCTAGCACCACAAACCTGTTTTCAATAGTGAATGTACCATTTTACATTCCCACCTGCAATGCATGAAGGTTCCAGTTTCTCCAGAGCCTCACTAACACTTGCTATTGTTAGTCTTTTTGACTATAGACATCCTAGTGAGTGTGAAGAGGTAGCTCATTGTTTTATAGTTCCCTAATGACCTATGAACTTGGGACATCGTTCCATGATGCTCTATGATGTTGAGCATACTTTCATGTGCTTATTAGCTATTTATATATCTTCTTTGAAGAAATAGTAATTAAAATCTTTTGCCTATTTTTTATTTCGATTGTCTTTTTATTACTGAATTGTAAGAGTTCTTTATATAGTGTGAGTACAAGTCCCTTAGCAGATATATTGTTTGAAAATATTTTTTCCCATTCCGTGTGTTATCTTCTAACTTTCTTAGTGATATCATTTATAGCACAAAGTTTTTAATTTCGGTGAAGTCTGGTTTCTCTATTTTTTCTTTGACCGTTGTGGTTTGGAATGGTATCTAAGAAATTACTACCATGAAGATTTACTCCTGTGTTTTATTCTAAGAGTTTATAATTTTATCTCTTCCATTTAAGCCTATGCTCCATTTTGACTTAATTTTTGCATGTAGCCTGAGGTAGGGATCCAATTTCATTCTTTTGCATGTGGAAATTCAGTTCTCCCAGGACCGTTGTTGAATAGACTATTCTTTTGCCATTGAATTGTCTCAGCACCCTTGTCAAAAATCAATTGACCATAAATGTAAGAGTTTATTTTTGGACTTTCAGTTCTTTTCCATTAATATATATGTCTGTCTTTATGTCAGCGCCACACTATCTTTATTACTTAGCTTTGTAGTACCTTTTGAAATCAGGAGGTGTGAGTTCTCCAAATGTATTCTTCTTTTTCAAGATTGTTTTGATGATTCTGGGTTCCTTGAATTTCCATATAAATTTTATGGTCAACTTGTCAGTTTCTGCAAAGAAACTACCTAGGATTTTAGTAGGTATTACTTTGAATCTGTAGATCAATATGGGAAGTATTGCCATCTTAACATTATTAAGTCTTCCACTCCATGAACGTGGGACATCTTTCCATTTATTTAGATCTTTACTTTTTTTCAACAGTGTTTATAGTTTTCAGTGTACAAGGCTTACACTTCTTTTGTTAAATTTATTCCCAATTATTTTATCCTTTTGTATGGTATTATAAATGGAATTGTTTTTCTAAATTTCACATTTGGATTGTTTGTTGCTAGTGTATAGAAATAGTTGTTTTTTGTATATTGATCTTGTGTCCTGGAACCTTATCTGAATTTGTTTATTAGTTCTAATATCTTTTTAGTGAATTCCTTAGGATTTTCTATATATGAGAGCATGCCATCTGCAACTTCCACCTCTGGATGCCTTTTGTTTAATTTTCTTGTTTGCTTGCCTTGACTCGACCCTCTAGTACATTGTTGAGTAGAGGTGATGGAAGTAGACATCCTTCTCTTGTTACTGTTCTTAGGGGGGGAAACTTTCATCCTCTTTATCATTAAGTATGATCATAGCTGTGGGTCTTTTGTAGATGCTCTCTATCAGGCTGAGGAAGTTCCTATTTATTCCTAGTTTGTTGAGTGCTTTTTATTATACAAAGGCATTGGATTTTGTCAAATGCCTTCTCTGCATCTGTTGAGATAATCGTGTGAGTTTTTGTCTTTTATTCTACAAAGTGGTATATTACATTGATTTTCAAATGTGAAACCAATCTTGTATTCCTGGAATTTTTGTGTCTGTATTCAGAAGGGATGTTGCTCTGTAGTTTTTTTTTTTTTTTTTTTTGAGACAGAGTCTCTGTTGCCCAGGCCAGAGTGCCATGGCATCAGCCTAGCTCATAGCAACCTCAAACTCCTGGGCTCAAGCAATCCTTCTGCCTCAGCCTCCCGAGTAGCTGGGACTACAGGCTTGCACCATCATGCCTGGCTAATTTTTTCTATATATTTTTAGTTGGCCAATTAATTTCTGTCTATTTTTAGTAGAGATGGGGTCTTGCTCTTGCTCAGGCTGGTTTTGAACTCCTGACCTTGAGCGATCCACCTGCCTCGGCCTCCCAGAGTGCTAGGATTACAGGCGTGAGCCACTGCGCCCAGCCAGCTCTGTAATTTTTCTTGCCTTGTCTTTGTCTAGTGTTGGTATGAAGGTAACACTGTTCTCATAGAATGAGTTGGGAAGTCTTCTGTTTTTGGAAGAGGTTATGAAGGATTAGTATTAATTCATCTTTAAATATTTGGTAGAATTTACCAGTGATGCCATCTGGACCTGAGCTTTTCTCTGTGGGAAGTTTAAAATTACTAATTCAGTCCATTGACTTGCTAATGTGTCTGTTGAGATTTTGTTTCTTCTTGAGTCAGATTTGGTAGTTTATGTCATTCTATGAATGTACGTTGCATGTCAGCTAACTAATTTTTTGGCATACAATTGTTTATAGAATTCCTTTATAATCTTTTTTATTTTTATAAGGTTGGTGATAATGTCCCCCTTTTTATTCTTGATTTTATTAATTTATCTTTTAGTCTAGCTAAAGATTTGTCAGTTTTGTTTATCTTGCTGCCTATTTTTAAAATAGTTTCAACAATAATCATTTATTTGTCTTTCCTTTTAGGATTGATTTCTTTATCCCAGGTGTCTCTGTGGTTGGTGGATTTTCAATATGCTCCAGCCCAAGACTGCTAGAACAAGAGAGAATGATAGAATTGGCAGTGAAATATACGAATCACCCTCCTGCCCTCTGGATTCACAATAAGGTGAGCAAACTGCCTGTTTACACTTGGCAATCTGGGCATCTCTGCCTCCCACAAAATTTGTGTTCAGCTTGATCCACCTAAGAAACCTGGGCTTGAGTAAAAAGGGTACATGTTCACAAAGAGCTTTTCAGAAAGGTCAAAGAAACAGAATTTTTTTTGTGCATTAAGTATGACTCAAAGAGACTTTGGCATCTGGAAATATTTTCCAGGTCACCAAACAGTACTCAACTGAATACTAATAGATTTAAAATATTGTATATTTTATGCAAGTTTTTGAAAATTGGGTCTCTGTCATGTAAAATGATAAATCTATAAATCAAGTTATTTTTTACTAACCACTCTAAATAAAGGGAATTAAATTATCATTCTGTCATCATTTGGAGGGGAAGCTATCTGATTACATAGTATTGCTGCTGCCCAGTGATGAGAACAGCTAAATCAGTGGTGCCATTACCTCTCCATTTCAGTCCCTGGAGAGCTCTTCACACGGGATTCTGACAGGGAAGCCATATTTGACGGCTGCTAATAACTCATGCTTCACCACAGGGCTCAACACAGTCCTACATAAGCTGCCTGTCATTACCTACTAGAACTCTGATAACAGAGAATGAACTCAGAACAGATCAGTTACTTGTCTTAGTTTTTGACCCTTTTCTCCTTTTCACTGCCATCTTCTTCATTACTAGAGCACGTCTTCTGTCTGTAGTTACCAATAGCTTCTATCGCATCCCAGGTGTTTTCTTACCTCCTTTACCAAAAAGAAATGTACTGTACAATATGGCTTCAAAAACTCTAGCGTTCTTCCCTTCTTTTCCTAGAAGTCATTGAGAATCAACAAAGGAAAACAGAAAATAAAAACTCTTAACATTGTTTTCAGTAGCACTTGGAAACACACTTCAGTATATTTTTAAAGGTTGTAGATAATTGTTGTGTTTATGTAGGAGCCACCTGGGAATAAGTAGAGGAGAGAGGCCAACAGCTGCAGATCTCAGAGAGCACGAACAAAAATATACATGAGAGTGTGGGTGGGACTTGCTGTCCTGGTCTGCCAAAGAGGATGTAGAAACAAGATTGAGTTTTATGGCTGCAGAAGTTCCACCTGGACATAGTTAGGCCCAGTTAAGAGAGAAGGCACACCAAAAACCCCATAAACAAGCCATATCTGTAGGATATCCTTGTAGTGACTGAAGAGAGCTTTTGTGTTGTGAAAACCAGATAGTGTAAGACACTTTCTTGGCCCATCCCTTAATATAGAACCTTCTTGCAAATAGTTGGTCCAAATAAAATCACAGTTCACCTCAATTTCATGACAAATCAAAGAAGACATGAGTAAATGGAGAGACATACTGTGTTCATGAATTAGAAGACAAAATAGTAAAGAAGTCAGTTCTCCTTAAATTGATTTATAGATTTAATGTAACACTAATCAAAATCTCAACAGAATTTTTTATAGATACAGACAAGATGATTTTAAAATTTATATGGAAATAAAAAGGCCCTAGGATAACTAAAACAATTTTGAAAAGAATAAAGTGGAATGAATCATATTACTCAAATTTAAGATTAAAATAAAGCTATAGGCTGAGCATGATGACTCACACCTGTAATCCTAGCACTCTGGGAGGCTGAGTAGAGAGGATGGCTGGAGCTCTGGAGTTAGAGACCAGCCTGAGCAAGAGTGAGACCCCATCTCTACTAAAAATATAAAAAAAATTAGCCAGGCAATTAAAAATAGAAAAAACAAATAAATAAAAAATAAAATAAGGTAAACCTACAGTAAACAAAACAGTGTGGTGTTGTTGAAAGAATAGACATATCAATCCATGGAACAGAATTAAAGAGTTCAGAAATAAACTGGCATACATATGGCCATTTGATTTTAACAGGCACTAAAGAAATTCAATGGAGAAAGGATAACCTTTTCAACAAACAGTGCTGGAACAATTGTACATCTACATGCCAAAAAAAAAAGCCTAAGAACCTAAACCTCATCCTTTATTTGAAATTAACTCAAATGGGGTCGTAGATCTAAATGTAAAGCCATGGAACTATAAAAGTTCTAGAAGAAAACAGGAAATAGAGCTGGAAGGTAGATGAAGAGTTCTTAGACATAACACCAAAAGCAAGATCCTTACAAGAAAAAATTGATATATAAGACTTAAAATTTTTGCTGCAAAAGACACTTAAAAGAATTAAAAAGCTACAGACTGGGAGGAAATATTTGCAGATCAGATATCCAACAAAGAACTTATATCTAAAATGTATAAAGAACTCTCAAAAGTCAACAAAAAGAAAACGCAACGACATAATTTTTAAAAATGGGTAAAGGGTTGAATAGACACTTGACTAAAGTTTAAGGATGGCAAATAAACAATGAAAAGATGTTCAACATCATTAACCATTAGGGAAAGGCACTACAGACCTATTAAAATGACTAAAATTAAAATCATTGACAATACCAAGTGATGGTGAGGATATGGAGCAACTGGAACTCTCATTTATTTCTTATATGGCTAACAGGAATGCAAAATAGTACAGCCATTCTGGAAAATATTTTGGCAGTTTCATATATAAAGTTCAACATACACTTACCAAATGACCCAGCAATACCACTCTGGAGTATTTATCCCAGAGAAATGAAAGCTTTGTTCATATAAAAGCCTAACATGGATATTTATAGCAGTTTCATTCATAATTATCAAAAATTAGAAACAACCGAAATGTCCCTCAACAGGTGAATGGATAAACAAACTATTCATACAGTTCATACAATGGGCTACTGTTCAGCAATAAAAATGTTGTTGATGCACACAGCAACTTAGGTGAATCTCAGTGGCATTGAGTGAAAGAAGTCTGTCCCAAAAGTTTACATACTGTATAATCCATTTCTGTTACATTCTTGGAGACAAAAATATAGTGATGGGAACAGATGAGTGGTTGAGCCGGATTGGGGTAGGGAAGGCTGTGAACATAAGGGATAGAACAGGAGAGTTTTGGGGGGTGATGGAACAGTTCTGTATCTTTTGATGGTTACACAGATCTATATGTGTGTTAAAATTCATAGACCTGTACACCAAAAGAAAAAAAGGTGTTACTGTAAGAGGATTTAAAAAATACTTTTTAAAAATTTTATAAGGGCATACAAATACATCTTGTGGTTTACATGTTAAGTTGTGTCTGTTCAGGATAACCCCCCAGGTACTTGCATTGGCATTTCTGTTGTAAATGTATCCTGTCACATTTTTACCCTGCAACCTCTGAGTCTCTCCTTCAATACTGCCTCAGCTGCCTCATTCCTTTTTAGATTCTCTGTGGATTTTCCACCCATTACTGTCTCTAGGCTGCTCTTATGGCTCTAAAATGTGCTGGTGGGGTGGGACCAACAAGGTGTCCACATGCCCCTTGCTCAGAGTTGAAATGAGCTTGGCCATCCCAGCTCCTAGTGCCATGAGCAACCTCCCCCCACCCATCCCCTGTGGTCCTCATGTGACCTGGCCCTGTCCTGGTCCACAGCTCCCTGCTTGGTTTCATGCCTCATTGGCATTTCAATGAAGGAACTTATTTTTAGAGGCTGTAGAAAATCTCAAAGTGGCATTGCCTCAATGCACATCCTGATTGTAGTACCTGCTCTACTCTGCCCAGTGGGAGTTGCAGACAGGCTTTATGAGGGCAGATTTTTCTTGGAACCATTTCCAGGTGGTTATTTTTCTCCTGAGGATTTGTCTTATTAAGCTATTAGAGTGGACAATGGAGGCACGTGAGGGTCTGGGTGGCAGCAGGCTGCTCTGCTGGGACATGGAATAAAGTGCCATAAATGTCTTCCTTTATTTTATCTGCTTTGGCTCAAACTCCTGGCAGGGTAAAGGGTTCTAGACAGCTATTGTGTGCTTGGCTCCAGTTGCTGTGGAAAGGTTGTTTATTTCACAAGTAGAAAATCTATACCCAAATTAGATACATTGCTGTGTAATTGAAGGTAATGCCCTTTTACTCACTTACATATTATACTGTGCAATACTTTTGAGTCTTGTGTTCATGCTACCCTCGTAGTTTTTATTGATCAACAAAAGACAAAGGTGGCATTTGATTCTTTCCAGATGCTAGCAAATTAGAAGATAGACCTACCGGAGATTATTTCGTCATTAAGGAGAAGACAGGCTTCTTGAGTATTATCTTTCCCTGGGGCACATATTCTTGCCAACTTCAGGGTTGAAAATACTCTAGTTTCTAAAAGCAGTAACCTAAAGGCTTTCTTTGTTGTCATTACTAAGCATGCCAGAGATGGCCACTGGAGAAAATTATTTCTCTCTCATTTCTCAGTATCTTTCACTCCCAGATTCTTATAAAGAGAGAAGTGTACGAGCAAGCAAGAGAGAGGGAGGGAGGGAGTTCATAGGAAGATGAAATCCATTGTTATCATTAGGCAGAGCCTCTTGTGTCTTAGATTATTTTCGAGACTTGAAAGGAAGGAGCATTTTAAAGCCCTTTGGTAGCCAATGTAGCAATTCCTAGATTTTAGTTATTCCTAACTGAATGGTCCCTTGCTGCTAATTTCTTTTGTCAAAAATGAAAACCCATTTACCATAATTCACATAAAAATCTCCTACATATTTAAAATAGTTAAGTTCAGACATTTTTTTCCGCTCAGAGAAAGGGTTTCCATTCATTTAACAGTTCTTTACCAAAAAGGACATGTTTTGTGAATTCAAATAATTTTCATTTTTTTCTTAGATTTTCTCTAAGTTTAACTCATCTTTAAGTTGTAGAGCCTGAATTAAAGTCATGTCCAAAACTATTTACTACTCACCTACCATATTAGATGCCAAGGTGTGAATGCTAAAGATTTGGTCCTCAAAAAGCATGTGATATGTTATTATTTCTTAGGAGGGAGTTAATTCAGTTGATTTATGCCAGGAATGTGTAAGGAGAAATCTATGCTCTTAAATTTCTTTTTCTTGGGTTCGGTTCTTTGTTTTTTTTGTTTGTTTTTTTATCAAAGTAATGGTAAGCAGTAAAAGTGCAATTTACATGAAAAGCCTCATGTTTAAACTATTTTTCATTGTCTTTACTTACAAGGGGTTATAAAGGTGGGACCTACTCTAAATCGTCTTTGTAATGATGGAATAAGGTACATATTGTTCTGGGGTGCCACTCATGTTGAATTTATGGTTTGTTCAAATGAATTTACAGGCAATATGTGGTTTTGCTGTTGGAGGATAATCAGTAATACGGTGAAGCCAACGATGCCATTCAAGAGGCACCATGCTCCATCCACATCCCAGAATGTGTTTTTGCCATTCATTTCAGTGGTGTATATAACCCATCAGTGACGGCCAAAAAATTGCTTGCTGTTTTCATAGTATTTGTTTCCATATTTGTCTTCCCCGCTAATGTACCAACCGTCACGTCATTTGCCCTGAATAAGATTTGTGGATAGCTGAGGAGGCCACTGTGGCCTCAGACCTGCTGTAGCTTGCACTTCAGGACCTGCAGTAACTCCATCTTGTCCTACAGGCCCTGGATTCTGTTTTTTAGTGACAGGGAAGAAGGAAGCAGGCACCCCCAGCACTACTACTATGACAACCACATAGTGACTAAAATACCCTCTTACACAAAGCGATACCAGCAGGGCGTTTTCCCGCACTGTGAATCATTTGATGTCCACAGCAACACTGTGAGGTGGGCGAGGCAGATGCTGTTACCCATTTTCCAGGTGTGGCAACAGAGGTTTGGAGAAGATGGGGACTTGTTGGATGTCATAGGGGCTATAATCAGAATTCAGTCTTCTGACTCATAAGTCAGTGTGTTTTGATCCAAATGAGGGATTACCAACCCTGTTAGTGCCAATTCTCCCTTTCTAGAACTATCCTGAAATGAATTTCACAGTCAGTGTTATGAACACATGAAATTAAAAAAAAATAATAATTATCTAACAGTAATACAAAGGAAAAGTAAAGGAAAGTGATCTATAATCAAAGGATATATATTTCAATATGTAAATGATTGGGCATATCTAAACTAGAAGATAGAATGAATGGTCAGATGGTTGTTCCAAATCACAAAATCACCATGAATGCATTGTCAGCAAATGCAGATGATACATCTGCATGTGTGTTGTGTGGTAACAGGAGGACCACACATGACACCATCTATGATGTGCTTTTCTAGAACACTGAACATGCTTAGTAAAGTTCTGAACACAACAAAGTACAGTCTGCATGGTAGTTACATCCTGGAAAATTAGGACCAAATTAGATCTGTGCAAAAAATACTTTATTTGTAAAAATCAGTTAGGGTCTAGTCTCAGATCATTACAAACCAGTTTTCACCTACGTGAATGTCTTGTGGGCTATTCAGAAGTTGTGCAGGACAGTCCTGTGCAGTACAGATAATGGTGTGCTGATAAATCAGCTATCTGAAGTTTTTAAAAAGCCCTGACTTGTATCATTTGCTGATTTCTGTTCTGTAAATACTCCCACAATGGCTGATTTCAAACTGCCAGTAGAAACTGGCTCACAAAATTCCATTTAACCCTCAGCTTAGTAGGAGCCAGCTCCAGGACACCACTAATTTCAGGATCTCTAGCATCTCTGGCCCTACCCTCTAAATGCCATTTGGGTTCCCCAATTCACTGTGACAATAAAGAAAAGTGACCACAAGTTTCCAAAACACGCCTGTCAGGGGCAGTATCACCCCACTGAGAACCAGTACACTCAACTCTGATGATATTTCTGGTATAAGTGACTGACCAAATAGTAGGTACTTTACCTAAGTAGGTCTTTGTGATACTCACCCGCTAATGGGAAGCTTCTGGCTGCCTATTCTTGCTGCTCTAAGGAGAAGGGAGCAGCACTGATCAGTACAGCAGTGCTGAGCTAAGCCTATAGAGCAGGTCTGGCTGTGCCCCACGGGGGATCGGGGGGAGTCCCCCACACTCAGACTTCTCAGACCTGATGAGCCCAGGGCAGCCAGTGTAGTGACACTCACGCCATCCTGCCTCTCAGCTTTGATCAGACACAGGAGCACCGCTCAGATAAGGCAGATCCATACTTCAGAGTTGTCGTCTGCCTGTGAGTACATCGCCTCTTTCCTCAGTGCAGTTCATCACTTAAGAAGTTAACAAATGGCAAAATAACTGAAGCATGTCTCTTTTTCTCAATGTTGGAGTGGCTGTGCGGTATGGATTATGAAGGCAGAGCAGCAAATGCCTATGTAATGGACAAGTGGAATCAATTCACAGGACCCCAGGAAAATTGGAAGCAAGCTGTAAAAATAGTCCTAAAACTGATAAAAATGCGTGCAGTAGACCCAGTTATCTTTATTAAAGTAGAACTTTTGGCTTAAAACCTGTGCTATAAAGGACTAAGGGATCTTTTCTTTTCTACCTTAGTGTACACTTGATTCTGAAGTGGCTGTGAGAGTGGGTGGAGAGTTTTTCTTTGACCCTCAGCCTGCAGATGCCTCTAGAAACCTCGTGTTGATTGCAGGAGGAGTTGGAATTAACCCCCTGCTTTCCATCCTGCGGCACTCAGCAGATCTGCACAGACAGCGGGCAAACAAAGGAAGTGGATATAAAATAGGAAAAATAAAATTATTCTACAGTGCAAAAAATACCAGTGAACTCCTCTTTAAGGTAAGGGGGGAAGTGTCTGTTTCATAGCTTGCTGTAAGCAAATTTGTATAGTGGTATTAATTGTTCATGAAAATTTCTTCTCAAGGTTCTATTTTCTCTGCAAAGGTTCAAACAAAAGGCTTGGCAAGGTTTAATCATGTTCAAATGAGAATTAACCAACACATCTTACTCAGGACAGTTAAAACTGCTAGTAGTGAGGAGGCTTCCAGTTAAGTGACAGGAGAGGGTAGGTTTTGGTGGGATGGAATCTGGAGGTTGGACAGACAGAAACATCACCATGGCCTGGAGTTTCTAGAGAGAGTCTGGAGAGCCTACAAGTGGGCTTGTGTGTCACAGGAGTAGATAAGACAGTTCGGACCCAGCTGGGTAGATGAAACCCCCATGAGTTGCATCTGTTGAAACTAAGTACATTTGATGGGGAAGGCTTTCACTGGGAATTGCTTTTGCAGCTGCAGGAATGAACAAAAGAACAGAAACAGTTAAAAGACACAACTGTGGTCAGTGAAACTGCTGCTTAATTGCCAATGCTTGAGAAAAAGGAAAAAGAAAAAACTCCCGGAGAGTTGGTAATATGCTTGTTAGCATATTCAGATTTCAATTAAAGCCAAATAGCCCCTCTGTACTTTGAATGCTCTGGCCTGCTAGGCTACAAACAATATCTCTCTAAGTAGAGAGCAAGAGCGGCAGACGTGTGCAGAATGGGAGCCGAGGTTCAGCGTCAGTGGTTGTGCACATCTGTTTTTATTTTTTAAAATTGTAGTGTGACCAAATATGTTTGACATTCCAGAAAAATATCCTCGATTTAGTAAATGAATTTCCTGAGAAGATTGCATGCAGTTTGCATGTTACAAAACAGACTACACAAATCAGTGCAGAACTCAAGCCATATATCACGGGTGAGTCCCCTAAAGATATTTTGACTTACCTTCATGCATTTATTTAATGGACATGCCAGTTGGTTGAGTGTAGATGCTTTATTGTTGAGAGTTGCTGGTTGGGAATGTCACTACCTGGGGAACTGAGATGATTATCATAGAAAAATAAGGAGATATTTAGTTGGATTTACTTATTATGTACAGGTTTCTACTGCCCATATTAAAAATTTATTTTCCACAGTTTTTAGGGGGCCTTTGTGTTATCACTGTCATGTACGTATAAAGAATTTATATTCCATTCTTGACTGAATTGATTCCATTTGCCATTAATAGTCATTTAAATTATGGTCATAATTTCCCCTGTTTGGAAGGATTTTTACAGAAGTTTATTTACTTTGGTAAAGGCAGTTTTGCATCTCCACCAAAGACCAGTAAGCTAGCTGGGTGCATTGTGATTAGCTTCCCAGTTTGCTTTCCATGGGTTAGGCAGCCTGAAGATGCCCTCTGCTTGGGTCTGGCCCTGGATGCCAACAGAATCCATTGTGTGAATGGCTCAAGACTAGACTCACTGAGCTTGAGTTACTGCAAATAAACACTGTGGTTGAGTTGTGGTTAGTGCTTCCTCATTTAAGAATACAAACATGTCTGGCTTAATTTGGTGTTTATTCTTTTTGGTAGAAGGAAGAATAACAGAGGAGGAGATAAGAGATCATATTTCGAAAGAGACTTTGTTCTATATTTGTGGCCCACCTCCAATGACGGACTTTTTCTCCAAGCAACTGGAAAATAGCCATGTTCCCAAAGAACATATTTGCTTTGAGAAGTGGTGGTAGAAGCAAGAAAAGGCAGAAAAGAGAAAGAGGTGGTGAGATCTGCTCAGGATAGTAAGAGAGAGATGTCATTGTGGCAAGATGAATTGATCTCCTTTTAGTTGTCATCTTTTTTAAGCTGTGAACTTAGCGACCAGCTGGAGAATAAAAGAAAAGCCAACCGACAGACTGAAGTGGTAAACTTTTTGCAAGAACCTCATTGATCGAACTATATTTTACTATATTGATTTTCTTTATTAATAACTATTTAATTATTTCATCATGTACCATGAATTGGTTAATATAGATTTTTTTTGCCCTTAGGCAATAGAACGATATATACTTATCATTAAATCATAGGAAAATGTGATTTTGTGTGTGAAGTGTGGGCTAGCTTTAAATTATTTGACAGCCATGTATGTATCTTACATTCGATAAACTTATAATTTAAATACATTCTTAATTTTTACTTTGATAATTCTTCATATTTAATGCCTTTGTTTACTTTACCGTGGCCTGCAGCCTTATTTGGACCATCAAAGTTGAGTTTGGAAACGGAAAATTGTTAGGAAAACTGCTTTAGGGTATTGAATATCCAGCATATTTGCTTTTTTGTTAATGAATATCCTAAGTATGTATCCTAATTTCATCTCAAATGAAACCCTTTCTATGTCTTGGCTGCCTGCCTTAATACGCTGTTGGAGGCAGATTCCTGTTTGGGACAAAGGCATTGGTAACTGTTGTGCTCCATGTTGAATCTGCCTTCAGTGACTGGGCTGGCTGGCTGTGGAAATGTGCTTTGGATTGATTAGGGCATAGAGAGCCATTTCCAAATCCTGCTTCTCTACTTGTTATTTCATTCTTTGACCAGGTTTGTTCTTGGCACCAGCAGCTACTTAACACATACTTGTTGAATGACTGAAAGAAAGCAACTAATGTTTCAACTTTTGCTAAGTTTGGGTTTGGGAGGCAATCCCCCAAGGTAGATAGAAAGAATGGTGGAGCCTCATCCAAATGCTGCTCTGACGAAAGTGCTAGAAAGCAGACTGTAATTCTTATTTTTGTTTAGATTTTAAAAATCCGAAAGAAGCCCATTGGCTGATTATGGTGAGGCTATTCTTTTTGTGATAAGCAGTCTTGGGCCCAGGCCGCCTGCTTGGAGAACACAGGAGGGTGAAGGGAGCCTGGGAAGAAGGATAGATCAGTACTGGAGACTCAGGAGCTCCAGTTGAGATTCTGTTCCTGAGCTGATAAGAGAAGACAGGTCGCCCTTTCTTATCTCTGTTGCTATGAGCCTGCCGGAGACTTCTGGGCTTAAACACAGTTGATTCACAGGACCTGAAGATGGCTGGTATCACCGCTCTAGCCTTTGTCCTGTTGAGTTTTGTCAGGTTTTAAGCAGAGATCATTAGTCATCTATTTTGATCCCAGATTTGAATTCAGGGAAGAAGGGAGGAGCCATTGATCTGATGGGAATATCATAGTCCATTCAAGGAAATGATCACAAGTATTTCAGGGCTGAGAGGAACGTGTGATGCTCTGGGCTGCTACAAGGAACCCTGACTTATTGATTGCCCCCAGAGTGTCCTGGCTGAGTATTTAAGAAGTGTAGGGGCACAGCACAGTGAGATTCGGAAATGTGGAATCATCAAGGGGCTCTTCTGTCAGCTGGCAAAGGCAGTGGGCAGAGAAGACCCACAGGCATAGGCAAAGTGCCCAGCCCAGGCCTCTCTGTGCTGGGAATGGAGGTACAAGGTGAGCATCTTCAGTGTACCTGGGATGGGAGCATAGTGAGGTACTACCCACTGCCTCTGTTGAGTCAGTACCATGCTGTGTGCCTGTCTTGTCAGAGAGCAAGGGCCACCTGTCCTGGAAAACCCAGCTCTACCTGCCACCCTGCTGCCAGCTCACTGTCACCATCTGTGAACTACGAAGGCTGTTCCTTTCAGCTCTGTCATTCTGGTGCTAAGTGGTGAATAGCATTTTCTGGTCTGCTGGCCAATAATGTCCTGTTGCCCTTGTCTGCCAGGTCCATCCATATCTCTTCAATGCTCATGTTGAGTAATTCCAGCCATGGTGGCTTAGAATTTATAATATGGTGGCTGAGAGTATAGACTAGAGAAAGCCCTTGAGCCTGACTGCTTGGGTTCAAATCTCACCTATACCAATTACTAGATGACCTTGAGCAAATCACTTAATTGCTTTATGCCTCATTTATTAATAAAATTACACACTTGCAGCTAATTGTAAAGGATAATACTACTACCTACCTCATAGGGCTGTTACAGGGGATTCAGTGAGATCATACATTTGCAGTGCTTAGAGCACTGCATGAGTGTATTGTTATTAGTATGCTATTCCTTGTCCTATTCAGAAAGGATTTCAAGAGGCTGGATATCTTAGATTTGGTCTA
This sequence comes from Lepilemur ruficaudatus, assembly GCA_963574885.1. NCBI lineage: Eukaryota > Metazoa > Chordata > Mammalia > Primates > Lepilemuridae > Lepilemur > Lepilemur ruficaudatus. The sequence continues at coordinate 45,167 of CAUYRT010100096.1, read as the reverse complement.
CTAACTTGTAACTTTCATGTGGGTAGGGTCCTGTCTTGTTTAGTGCTGTGCTTAGCACATAAGAAGTACTTCATAAAATATTTGTTATTTGGGTGAAAGGGCATGCCCAGAGCGGATGAGCTGGATTAAAGGACTTCTTAAGTATCTCTTGGCCCTGTGAGTTTGAGAAATTATTTATTCTTGTGACATGAGACCCTCTCACAGTCTACTCAAGGTATTAAGTTAATCTGATATATGTGTCTTTCTTAAATTTTAAATGTTAGTATGAGCACCATTGCTCACCAAAAAAAGGAGCAAACATCTGGCTTTCCCCATAAGTTTATCATCAAAGGTGCTCTCTAAGATGAGAGGCAGGGAGCACTTTATCACCAACAGGTTGTCTGCAGGTGGGTGGGTGGATGTGGAGCCCTAAGATAAGGATGTTCCCTAGGACCCTGGTTCTGGTCAGTGACCTCTACTTTAGAAAAAAAAAAAGTCTTGTGAAAAATTTCAGAATTTCAGACACACTGAAGTAGAGGAGATAGTAAAGTGACTTTGCATGCATCCATCACCTGGCTTCAATGACTGTCAACATTCTGCTGTTTGTTTTTGTCTGCCCTCAACTTCTTTGTGTTGTTGCTGGTGTATTTTAAAGCAAATCCTAGAAGTTATATCATGTCACCTGTAAATTCTTCAGTATAGATCTCTAACAGATACACACTTCAACATGACCACGGTGTCATCATCATACCTCAGCACAAGGAACAGTGATTCCTTAATATCATCTAAGTCCCTTCAGTGTTGTGTTATTCCCCTGTGGCCTCAAAAGTCCACACGTTGCATTAGGTTTATAGGTTTTTTTAGTCAATTCCACCTGCCTTCCACTCTTCTGTATTTTAGGTAAACTGGTAATTAGACCTAGAGCTTATTTATATTCAATTCAAGATTTTTTTTTTGCCAGAGTACATTATAAAGTGGTGTACTTCCTGTTATATCATATGAGACATAGAATGTCTGCCCCACTTTTAATGTTGTTAAGATGGATCAGTGGTTTCAGCTTTTGTCAGTGTGATTCATCCAATATTAAAGGTCTCCATCAAACTTACACCTAATTGTTTAAGCAGCCATTGATCATTGCCTGTATCTGTTTTCTTATTAAGGATTAATTATCCATTTCTATTCTTCCTGCATTTATTGCCTGTGATTCTTCTGTAAAAAACTGTCCCTCATCAGCTTGGATTACCTGAAATGAGTCTGTGATGGAAAGGTAGGATCAATGCTTGATTTCTTTCCTTTTATTCCTCAGTTAGTACTGTGGTCCCTGGGCCGTGGATCACCGCCCAGGCCCAATGCCTGCTGCCTGCCCCCGCCCCCCCCATGTCCATGGAAAAATTGTCTTCCATGAAATTTAGGAACTGGGCCATACAGCAGAAGTGGCTGGTGAGCAAGTGAAGCTTCCCCATCGCTGACATCACTGCCTGAGCTCCGCCTGGTCTATTGACAAATTGTCTTCCATGAAATCAGTCCCTGGTGCTACAAAGGTTGGGGACCACTAAATTTTAGCATATTATGAATTGGTATTATTTAAAGTATCATTATGAACTCAAGGCTTTTATAGATTTGGTTGTTTTTATCTACTGTGGTTAATTGTTTGATGCTCACTTGTCTTGGGTTGCCCGTGCTGTGTCAGTGGCCCATACTAAGTCATGGGGGCCGATGAAGTTTTTGGCTCTTAAGAAGTATAAGAAGTGCCCTAATAAACAGGTAGGAGGTTTTAGGAGATGAGCATAATGTTAGAAAGCCACATGAAGAAAGTGTTTCATGGAGGAGGGACTGGTGAGCTGTATGATGCTGCTGACAGGAGGAAAGATGGTTTGGATGAGTGACCACCGAGTGTTGAGCTGGCAACTGCAAGGTCACTGGTGATCTTGATAAGATGGACAGTGGGAGTGAAGTGCTGGAGTGGGTGTTTAGGAACAATTGAGAGGAAAGAAATTAATGAGTATAGATAATAGTTTCAAAAAATTTTACTATAAAGAAAAGGAAAAAGATGGGGTGGTAATTACAAAGGGAATAAGGTCAAGAGAACAGCATTTATTTTACTCATTGGTTTTTTTGGTTTGTTTTTTAAACTTTATTTTGAAATAATTTTAGATTTAAAGAAGAGTTGTAATGTTAGTACAAGGTTCCGAAATACCTTTCACTTAGCTTCCTTGAATGTTTAACATAACTATAGTATATTTATCGAAACTGAGAAATGAACAGTATAGTTAAATTGGTACAGTACTATTAACTAGACCACAGTTTTTCTAAGATGAGAGAAATGACAGAGTCATTCCATGGGACTACAGTTGGGAAACTCACAACTTTTTCTAGGGGATGACAAATTCATTAACTGTCATTTATTGAGCATCTGCTATGTTCAAAGACATTGAAGATAGTAAAGTATAAGACAAAGGTTATCTTGAGCAAGTTATAAATACTTTGGGAAACAGTATTTTTTATGAAGCTGAAGAGTGATAAATATCTTCTAGAAAGAACTGTATTACACACTGAGAACATTTCAACAAGATTAAAAGTGGAAATGTTCTGTAGAAAAATGTGTTTTTTGCAAGCATCACTAGTTGAAGGAGCAGCTGTAGAGGATGGGTGACTAAGCGAGTCACTCGAGCGATGGATCCTATGGGTGGGCGGGGCAGTGGGGAATGCTGCACCCATGCTCGGGAGGCCGTGCTCAGGAGCTTTTCATTACTGGACACACAGCACAAGTACACGAGTGCGTGGTGTGAATTTCAAACAATCCAAGGTCATGTGTCTCCTACTGAGAATTTTTTTTCTTTCTGAATGGAAAACAGCAATTTCCTTCATTCCTGGGTATTGCAGATGCTCATATGCTGATAATTTAACCTGAGAGCTGTTATTTCATTTATTTTGAATAAAACTCAAAGAAGTATACTGTTCTCATCTTAGAGAATATAGTGAGATGTCTTGTCTTTAATATTACTCTTCCCTAATATGCACATAAGCTATCAGTGTGGTGATGACATGCAAAGATACCTACTAACCCGCCATCAAATCAAGACTTGCATTTTTAAATGTTTTGTGCTCAGGAATCCAAACTTTTCTAGTTATTGAACAGCCATCTTGATCTGGTCTGGTCTGAGTTATTAAAACCCTGCAGAAGCCCATAAGCCTAACCTAGTCCCTTCCATCTCATCCCCATGGACCATTTTGCTGTACTTGAGCATAACAAAGTTTCATCTATTCTTTTTTTCTTCTTTGATTACCTAATACCTATGACCGTAAAAAATTAAATATAAAAGTATGTACATTAAAATGCTGAAGTCTTCTCTCCCATCCCATTCCCTCACCTAGAAGGAACCTCTATATGAAGAGCTTGCTAGGTATCTTTTAGACATCCGATAGTATATTAACCCTGTTACAGCTGGGTTAGTGGATACCCCATATACAGCTACGTGTGCTTGGGTTGTGCATCTCATCTTTTAACACACTCCGAATTATGTCCTCAGTTTTTGGCTATTACAAACAGTATGTCAGTTAACAAACTTGTTCTTATAATTTTTCCATACATATTCCTGTAAAATTACTAGAAGCGTCATTTCTGGATCAAAATTGACAGGTAGCACCAGATTATTTTACAAAATGCCTAATCAATTTATATTCTAACAGGATATGACAGTGCCCATTTCTGGCCAATACTGGATATTCTTAGTCTTTAAATATTTTTTCCCCGAAACGGTTGAAGATGATTTTTTTAATTAACAATTTTCTGATTGTTCCATAGCATTTTTTTCCCTGAAGTTTTTAGCCATTCCTGTTTCTTCTTGAGAATGGCATATTCCTGTTATAGGTCCATTTTGATGTCTTACTGATTTGTAACTCTTTATAAAAATAAAATGAGTGCTCATCCTTTGTCTGTTAGACATATTGCAAATAGAGTAAAAATCCAACTAGGCTCATCTGTTCTTAGAGACTGTAGGAGCCTAGAGAGAAGAAACAAAACAGGAAGCAGATTGGCTGGGTGTGCGTTGTGGTGGAAGGAACGTGGTGCCAGACTTGGAGAGCCCTGAATCATCCCCCATTCTCCAGCTTGCTGCCTGCATGACTCACTCCGCCTCTCTCTGCAACCTGCTTTCCTGTCACGTGGGTAAGACGGTGCAACTTAAAATCCCTTTACAATTTCACGATGGAGAGAGATCACGGTTGACCATTCCAATGAGAGATGATGAAGGATTATCTTAACTGTCTTCAAATATTTGATGAATTTTTGCAGTGGCTATTGTTTGTATTTCCAGTGTTGACAGTATAAGAAGAAATGGTCTTGGCCTGAAGCAAGAGAAGAGTTTAGTTTGATGTAGAGGACTTTCAGACTATACTGTTGATTAAAGTCTGGAGTCAGGGCCCAAGAGAAATGGTGGAATCACCATTAATAAAAAATAAAACTGACATTTGCCCATTGGGGTTTAAGGTGGACTTGACTGAGACAGGGCTGGATTGATAGTTCCCCAGCTTCAGAAAAAGGAATTTTAGACTGTTCTTAGGCACTTGCTGAGTTTGCTGGTTGTTCTTTCTTCTGAAATGATGTTCTTTTTGTTGAAGAATCAACAAGATAGGAAGTACCCAGGATGGACTTTCATGAACACAGAGATCCATTACAGGAAGCATTCGAATGCTTACCCTGATAAGTGAAATACAGTTCTTTTTTTATTTTTAGAAACAGGGTCTCACTCTGTCCCCGCAGGCTGGAGTGCAGTGGCATCATCATAGCACTATAACCTCTAATTCCTGGGCTTAAGCGATCCTCCTGCCTCAACTTCTGGAGTAGCTAGGACTATGCCCAGCTAATTTTTTTTTTTTTTAATTTTTTATAGAGACTGGATCTTGTTATGTTGCCCAGTCTTGGTCTCGAATTCCTGGCCTCAAGTGAATCTCCTGCCTCAGCCTCCCAAAGTACTGGGATTATAGGTGTGAGCCACCACACTATCATTATATATTTCTTATCATTAAGCCTTTATATTATTTAGAGGCAGCAAATCCATATTGAACTTAATGACTAGGGAGCAACACGTTTAAATATGGAAGTATTAAGTTTTACTGCATTGTTACAGGGTGAAAAACTTTTCTTCTTCTTTCATTAGTCAACCAACATGGGATCATGTTTTGAAACTGTCTCTGGATAAATGAATCCCTTTACGTTCTTTCCAAGACAGTCCCCACAGTCTGGGGGTGGTTTTCCACTGATGCCTGGCTGAAGATGAGGCTGTAATTGCCAGTATTACTATTAAAAATCCCGCTGGAGCGGAGCTTAGGCTCTGCCCTTCAGATAGAAGACAGACAATTCCTTTGTACCACCACAGGCAGAGCTGGGGCACCTCCCCCACCAGCTGCTGCTGGCTCCCAGCAACTCCCTTCCTGCCAAAAATTAAAGACAAAGTTCACTGAGTCCTAAGAAATGTATCAAGACTTCAGGTTTAGTGACTTTGTTGACTAATGTTGAATTCACTCAAGCTTTGAAAACTAATCCATGTGAGAGGTTCTAGAAAAGTTCTGAACAACAGCAGTATCACTGGAGTATTTATTGCTCTGAGGAAATGCCTTTGATAAGGACAGTGCTCATCTGGTTCTGATAGGTTGGTAGCGTCAGTACTTCCCTCGCTCCCCAATCAACTGCAAAATCCGGTCAGTTTTTGCTCTTAAATAACTCTAAAGTCTGTCCTCTTCTCTACTAAGGTATGAGCCACCAGCACAGCCCTCCTGGACTAAAACACTGGCCTCTTAACTTGCATCTCTGCACTGTCTCTGGGCCCCCTGCACACTATTCTCATTTAGTAGCCAGAAAGATGTCTTAAAAAATTCAAATCTTATGTTATTTTCCTGGTTAAAACTGATCAGTGGACTCCCTTTATTCTCACCACAAGGACCAGAATCCTTGTGGTGGTTCACAAGGCCCTTCTGCATTGCTGTCTTCCCAGCATCCAGCACAGTGGCGTAGGAATTAAAAAATATGTTATCTCTATAGTGAATACTCTCGCAGTCTGGCTGCCTCTGCTGGAGGGAAGCACCATACCGCACTGTTCTGCAAGGGCTGGGGAAGCAAGCACTCGCCAGCCAGGGTTAGTTTAAGTTCTTAGTCTGGCCACAGAAGTGATTGTTATCAACAGGAACCTGTAATGAACATCATTTTGCTTCCTTGTCTGGCAACAGCCACCTCGGAAATACCAGCCACAGGCTCGCTGGGTCTTGTCCTCAGATCTGACGTGCCGTGCTTCCCTATTCCAAACCCTGGGAGCCAGGTACAGGAACCCAGACTCTCCTCGGAAGCTGCACCAGTCGTTTTGGCGGGTCACTGAGTGGGCAGAGAGCTCATCAGGGGCCCACCCGGCACTACGCACGCTGTCAGTCCCAGCACTTCCGGCAAGGAGTTGGTGCTGAGCTGCCGGCTACACACCCCCCAGTCGTCCTCACTTCTTCCCCCTGTTGCCAACCCTTTTCAGGACTTCGTCTTTGATCCCAGGCTGCCGTGAGCCCCAGCAGGACAGAGCCTGGGTCGTGCTGCAGTGCTGTCTGCACACTGGGGAAGAGCCGTGCCAGAATGTGTTACGTGAGTGCTGAGTTTCGCGTCAACATATTCCTACTAATAAGCACTGCTACGTCTGAGAGCCATTATTGAAAGACATTTTGTGGTTTAGATCGGGCCATGATTAATATGTTTAGATTAGCGTTCTGATAAAACGTGCTTCATAAGAAATAAATTAGAGTGTCTCCTGCTAATGCTTTCTGGAAGCTGCTCCCACTAAGCATCAACAACTCAAGTGAAGTATCATCAATTTGGAGATTTGAAAAAACTCAGACAAGGATTTGACTCATGTTTATCTTTTTGTTACTTATAAACCACTAACAAATTGATACTCTATAAATATTACTGTAGTGTTTCTGTTAGTTAAGATGGCATATAACTGCTTTAGTAAACAGATAAACCTCAAAATGTCAGTGGCTTAGCATAGCAAAGGTTTATTTAATGCCCATGTCATAGTCCATCTTGAACTATGCCAAGGATGTTGGAGGTGAAGGGCTGGGGTCCCTGGGATGTTTTGAAAAGGCCCAGAAGTAGCCTACATCACATCTATGTGGCCCTACACTACAAGAGGGGCTGGGGGAGGTATATAATATATGCCCCTGGATATTGGGTGAGCACTAACAGTCTCTGCCACATTGATCACCTGTCAGCATTATGATTAGCTGCTACCCACGGGGTGCTTGCCATGGACCAAGCACTTTACACACATTAATCCTCACAAAAGTCCAATGGTGTGGGTGCCGTTAGCCCTGTTTCACACTTGCGGAGATGATGCTTGGAGGTGTGAAGAAATTAACTTGAGGTTACATGTGTAGATTGTGTCTAGTTAGCTTCCTAACCAGCTCTGTCCAATTCCAAAGCCCAGCTGGGCTTTTCCACTACACCAAGCCCAATATAAAAGTCTTACTGCTCTGATAACATAGGTTGTTGCCTTAGGCTTTCCATACATATGTCAATACTTTGACCTTGTGGCCGTCTGTGCTTGAGAGCGATATACCTGTGTTTCTTTAGGCAGATCTGGTAAGAATTCCTCTCCTTTCCCTCACTGCCCTGTGAGTGACAACTCCATCCACTACCCTCTCCTGAACCTCTGGAGGGGAAGAGGTTGAAAACACTTTCCCTGTGAAAGAATCGAATTGGAATTCAGCCACAGCTTCATAGGAACGTCCCACTTGAATCACTTGATTGCCCCCTAGAAATCCACATTGCCTGCAGACCCACTGGCAATGCGGCTGTGGTTGCCGTAGCCCCAAAGACTGACTGCTACATGCACAAGCCTCCTTGTGACTGTTCCTGTGACCTTGTCAGTGCAAACGATGGCCTTTTACCCTATTGGCAATCGCAGGAATATAAAATTTCCTTCGGGAATAACCCTATTTGAAATTACATGCAGGATTTTTGGATTGGGTTTTAGGACCTTGGTTATTTACCATTTGTAAAAAGCATTTTATTTCACAAGGGACAAGCTGTGACTCGATTCACAGAGATCCTGTGGCCAGTGCTACTCAGCCTTGGCTGCACCTTAGAACCCCCCAGAGAGCTTTTAAAAATCCCATTGCCCACCCATTCAAGGCTCTGTGGGTAGGCCCTGTGCAGCAGCATTTTTTAAAGCTCCCCCAGTGATTCCAAGGTGCTACCAATTTGAGAACCTCCACAGTTCACCGTTCAAAGTATCACGGTAGACTGATACTTTGCCAGAATCAGCAGGGATGGAGAGAAGCAAGGGAGAAATGGCAAGACCTTCAGGAATTGTTAGCCCGACACTAGAGCCAGACTCCCTGAGGAATTCAAATTAGTTATAGTCACCTTTAATTTTTTTTCCCCACAGTAAATACAGCCAACATAAATGTCATTTCATTATTGAAAAATGTACCCAAAGCTGAGTGATACAGGGCCCTCCAGCCTTTTCACAGTTGTGAGCAGTTTTTGTCCCAGCCTATTGCTGACTAGCATATTTTTTAAAGTCATGATCCTTTAAAATACGTGCCAATATTTTTATGAAATCAAAATGCTGTACAGATACTGAGTATAATTGTGGAAAAATGTCATTTTAAAATAGTTGTCTTCTGTTTAAACAGGGCCTTTAACCTTCTTAAGTGTTGGGAATTTGTCAAGAGGAAACAACTGTATGGTGTGGCTGTACAGGGTTCTGCTCTATAAAAATATATTACAGATGTGGTTTATTTTAATAAACTTGGAACCAAAAGAGACCTCAAATAATTTGTTGATGTGGAGTTTTTTGTTTTAAAAGAGTATTTGTCTCCACCCCCAAGACATGGGTGGGAGGTGACTGAGCCCCTTACCTGGTGCATCTGAATTCCACTTTTCATTGTCTTTCCACAAATGACGACAGAGCACAGCATGCTTGCCTGGCTCTACAGCTTTCCACAGAAGATTCATTTTCTCCCCTCAAATCATCATGCTACCAGGAGTTAGAAACCTATAAAAAGCGATTGGGGTCTGTAGGGTGGAGACTTTTCATGTGACATGATAGATACTACTCACAATGCACTAAACTCATAGATGATTTATTGCTTTAAGTAACTAAACAAGAAAGAGAATAGACAGCTGTTTTTTGGTCAAGACAATTGGCATTCTCTCTCCAAGGTTCGCCACTTCCATCTACTTAAAGCCTTAACAATACTTTCTGGACAATATAAACACATGATAGACACAGCATACATGGGTAACAACTGGGCCAATGATACACTGATTAAAATAGCACATAAGAAGGGTACCCACCAGTCGGGATGCCCTGAAATTACAAAAATGACATGTGTGTTCATATGATGTGCTGATTACAAAACCTTTAAAAAAATTTTTTTTTGGCATTAATACTAACACAATACTTTCTTGAACATTCTGCAAGAGCAGGTGCAGACACAGAATTACCTATTTCCAGATTACCAGTATCTAAAGGACTATTTTGAGAACCTCCTCTCCCGGATGTCATTTTCTTTGCCAAAGCAGCAGGGTCTGAGGGGTTTAGGTGGAGGAGGGCAGCTGACAGAGCTCTGGGGGTTAAGTCACCAAGCAGCTGCAAGGGATGAACACTGTCCCGACAGCGTGTGGGAGTGAACAACAGCCTTGGTTTGTAGCCAAGGACGTCCACAGATTTGACCTGAATGCTCCCTGGAGGCCCTGTGGGGTGGACACAGGCACTGGATGGTCCAGACCCTCCCATGGGAGGAATGGTGGAGCCAGGGCTAGGCCTCCAGCCTCGAGCTCTAGAAGAAATAACCTGGCCTCTTATGTTCTAGCACAGGGTCATTAATGACACTTTTCCAGTGGATGTGCAAAACCCAACACTGTCAGGGCCCTGGCCCCCAGAGGGCCGGGAGAGCTCACAAGGAGAGGTCAAGCCAAGCCAGAAGTTAGCAACACAACACTAGGGCAAACCAGCCCCCGAACCAGCTATCAGCAAGGTGCCTCGGGTTTGCCAGCTCATCTAGCTTCAGCGCCAGCAGCCTGAGACTCAGTGTTCTGCTGTAGCTGGCTCCCCGGCGACTTCCTCGGCACCCCCGTCCCTGGCCTCCTCTCCAGGATCAGAGTGCCCAGTGTAGTCCCCTGCCGGGGCCCTGCTATGGCCGGCGGGACCATTCTGCACAGCCTGGCCCTCCACACTCCCCACGCACAGCTGGCCGACAGGGGACAGTTGTTCTTCCTTGACCTCTTGGACAGGGACCCTCATCTCAGAGCGTCCATCCTCCTGCTGCCCACCCAGGGGCATGCAGTTTCCCACATCTCCAGCTTTGGAAAACTGGTCTTCTAAATTCTTCTCATTTTCTTCTGCTTGTCGCTTGTCTCTGGCACTTTTACCTTTGGATTTCCTCATCTGCCTGTTGTGCATGTCTTCTCGGGAGAATCGCCACTGAAACTAGAAATCAGAGAGGATGAGGATAAGTAACGCAGCCTCTGTGAACCTAGAGCTCCACCTGAAGGCCTGTTTGCATTCCTGCCACATCCTGTCTCTGGGCGAGACAATTCTCTGCACTCCTAGAGCTGAGGCAGACTTGAGTCTGCTCCCTGCCTTCCACGGCGGCTGTTCTAGATGTGGATTTCGAGGTTCTGTGAAGGAAAGGGGTGTTTCTTTAGACTGCCCCATACCAAAGGCCTGTGGGGGGAAGGGGGTGCTGAAGTCCTATCATTTGGAGGGGCAGGGCAGAGAGATGTCAGGTGTGTCCCTCCTAAGTGCCAGGGCTGCAGCCCCGCGTTTCCATTCTGAGCAGGCTGTGGATTACCAACCAGCAGGCCGGCATTCTCTCACTAGGTCCCCTGAGTTAGGCAGAGCCCAGGACCTGCGGCGAATGCTGTCCTGTACCTCCGCAGACCCCCTGCAGGACTGGTGGCCTCAGTCCCCCAGCTGTGGGCACAGCTGCCAGCACCAGCTCACCGAAGGTCATACTCCGTTCCCGGGGCAACCTACAACCAACGGCTGGTCCGGGAGGGGTTCAACAGCCCACCGCCTTGTCCCAGCTTGGGACAACTGTGAAAAGCCATCCCAATTCCAGATCTACCTGGGGGGTGGCAACTGCATCACAGCCCAACTCCTCTGCCCGCTCCTGCACCCACAGCTGTTCCTAAGGGCGCTCACTCCCTCTAAAAACTAATCCCTCCCAAATCCATCACAGAGGCAACCAAGCATTTCCCCGTGAAACAGGGGAGTCACCAGAGGCTCAGAGAGTCCCAAGGTCACAAAGCCAATAATAGAATTGGGAGGAACCAGGGTCTTATCCAAGCTCTGGATCGAGACCACCTGAGAGAGTCCCAGCTCCGCCACTCGCCGGCTCCATTTCTCAACCCGTTTTCTCATCTGCCATGACCTGCCGTACACACAGGGGTTTCAGTTTCAAGTTAATCACCACGGTCACTTCCTTCCACTTTGTTGCATCACACTGGTTTCACCAAATATGTACTTAGTCTGTGACTGAAAGAAAAGTAAAAAAGCCTTTGGTTCCTACAATTCCTCTCTGGGCTGCAGAGGGGAGCACAGGAATGCAGTTGCACCATCAGCAGAAACGATTTCTTACGGCTTTACCATGTTGTAAATAATTTTGAGTGCTTTGCTAGGAAAAACCAAAAATGTGCTATGTAAATTTTTAAAAATCTGCCACCTTTGCAGAGTTTGCCATGGTAAAGATCTATTTCCTCAAATAAAACATTTGCCTAAACACTCAGAGATCTGAGATGGGATTCTTAGATTTAACCTTTTGGCCAAGACTGGTAAATTTGAATATTCCATCAAAGTAGGGAAAAACGGAAATGCATGTTGAGGTTAGGATTGAACATTTATCCTGTCCTCCCCCCCCCACATCCCCAATGAGTTCATTTATAATGCTGAATGGGTTTTCCCCTTTGACATGCCTTTTTCTATGTGCTCTCATATACTACAGCTGACAGACTTCCCTTTGGGGATGGCTGGAGCCTCTTCCACCCAAGCTGTAAGTTTCCAGTTGATGGACTCACTCTACAGGCCGAGACTGCCAAGCGGGCATCCTAAGGATCCCTGACCCCTAGAGAAGGACGCAGATTTCAGACCTTGCCAACCTTCCGCAGCTCTTGCACACGGTGTTTGTAACTGCTGCCTTGTGATATGCACCTGCCATTGCATTATAATTCCAGCCCAAATGGAAGAGCTTTTTTTTTTTTGGGTGTCCAAAAACAATCAGAACCTCTTCACATTTTCACATTTTACATGTTTTTAGAAAAAGACCAGTTAAGCCTGCCCATACATAGTACTCCAAGAGGCACTCAGCTATTGGGGACGTCAGAGGAAGTTTTACTTTTGCCAAAAAAGTGATGACATTGTTTTTGCCTAAGAGGCCTTAAATGCTCAAATGTCAAAGCGTTACACTATGGCAGCTAAGCCTCAGGTTCAAATCCCAGTTCTGGCACTGGTTAGCTGTCAGTCTTTGGGCCTGTTATTGATCTCTCAGAGTCTCAAGTTCCTCATCTCTAAAAACGTTGTCTGTCACTGCCTCCAGGGCAGTGGTGCACACTTCCAGTCCGCATTCACGTTGTATTTGATGTGAATGGCGCCCTCTGCCCTTGTGCAGTGCTCTACGGAGGACGGTTCCACCCGGCCCAGACCTTCCATCCTTGAGATCTGTTAATTTCTAGCGTGAGCCCACACGGTCTTGCAGGGGCTGCTCTTGCTAAATAAACAAAAGAGCTTCCACAGTTTCCTCTGGCTGCCCGGCCACATCTAATTTCCTGTGGAAGATCACATTTTGTTGATCCCCTGACATACTACCGCAGGAGAACACACTGGAAAGGGGCTGTGGCAGGCACACCAGCCACTTTCTCCAGGAACCTGCCTAGACTGCTGGGCAGAGAAGGATTTGGCACCATCAGTGTTGAGCTGGGTGGGAAGTGTTTCAGCCCTTTTCTGTCCTGCAGAGTCATCACAGAAGAATCTGCCACAACAACTGCCTTCTAGGACTACACTGTGTGCTGTGTCCTCAGATGGGCTATGGGGGACCTCACTGGCTCAGGTGCTGCTGGGCCCCCTCGTCCACCACAGCTGTCGGCCAGACACCCAGGAGCATCTCACTTGAGCCTTCCCTTTTCCTCCTTTCCTTTGCAAGGGCAGGTTCCCATGAAGCAGGGAAGTAGCAGTGGCCAAAACGCAGTGACTGGGTAATGTAGAAGCTGAACGTTTGTTCAGAGTTGCGGAAGCATTCAGCCTTAGAATGCCTGCCTAGGAAGGAACAAGCGCACACTGAGGCACCTACTGTGGGTCTCGCAATGTGGCAGAGTTTCACATTTCCCTGAATTCCCAAAGCAAAACTCTCAATAGGCACTATTAGTGCCATTTTAAAGATCAACACATAGAAGTTCAGAGAGGTTAAGTAACTTGCCTACAGTCACACAGCTAAGAAATAACAGCTGAAATTCCAACTTGGATTTATTCAGCTCCAAATTACCCTTCCAGCCTCTAGTCCTTGGCAAAAGGCTTTGGTCTCTTGCTCCAGAGAGAAGTGAGGAGAGAGAGAGTGATAGGAGAGGCGACACCTTTGGAATGGCTTAGTCCTGCACATAACTGCCTCAGCTTTCAGGCTTTATGATGACAAGCTGCATCTACTAGGTCAGGTGCTTGCCTCATTAGGCTGAGTGGTCAGCTAATGGAGGTCCATATTTAACTGCCATTAAAGGTACTTTGGTTTGACTTATTAAAAACAAATATCTATCCTGAAGGCTCCCAGACAAACTCAGTTTTGAAAAAATCGATCATGATAAAATTTGAATGGTGGTCCACAGGTGACCCTGGCAAGGGCCCCAAATTATTTGGCTGAGACACCAGCTCCCAGACTTGAGTGGGCATCGGGACCACCTGGAGGGCTCGTTAACACACAGCTCACCCCGCCTGGCCCAGAGCTGCCGACTCAGTAGGAGACTCTGCAGTTGCCACAAGCTCCCAGAGCATACTGACACTGCTGGGCCACGGGCCCCATTTTGGAAACCGAACTAAAAACAAAAACACCTGGGCAAGATTTAGCTGTTTAAGAAACAGCTGGGAAAAAGCAAGGTCTCCCCAGGAGCCCCCCTGCCCCAGCTCTGTTACCCACAGGGAGGGCTTCCTCACCTCCCTCACCTGCCTCCACCTTCACCACCCGGGCCTCTTGTCTCCTTTAAGCCGGGCGCAGTCACAGTCTTTAACACAAAACAAAAACTGTTCCAGATCCCAAGGCTCCGAAAGGAGATGTCTCAGAAAGCAGGAAGAGGCGAGGCCAGGGAGGGGGCGACACCTGGGCCGTGGCAGCCTTTGAGGCTGAGCCTGTGAGGGGAAGTCTAACACCCACGCCACTCGACAGCAGGCATCCAGTCTGGAGAACGCAGTTCCTGTGGCCAGCGGTACCAGGGATAGCCTGAGCTCACCCAACAAGCCACAGGTAAAATAGGCTGCACCAAGTTGGGGGCCTTCCCAAGCCAGTTTCTGTGGCAGTTGGGTGTGTCACCAAATCAAACGAGCCACCCAATGCAGAAATAACTGTGCAAAAGAAAACAAAAATCCTTCACTTTACAGCAGTGGGGTCCAGAGTTCCCTGTCAGCAGGGACTAATGGATTTAATTTGCACATTTTAAAAAAAACATCCGTGATGTGTCCACTTCAAGTAGTTTAGCTGGAAGACGACTTCTCTGGTGGTGTAGAAATCGCTGATTCCCTTTGCTTTGAAAATCACACACACACACACAGAGGCTTCTTTCAAATGCTGAAGAGTCTTGATTGGAGAATTTCGTCCAGGTTGCTGATTAAAAGAGGACTAAATATGCCATGTCCTTGGTGTGCCAGTCTTGCAATTTCTTTTCTTAAATTTCAATGCTAGGCATAATACATATATCCCAGGCTTGGAAGTTTGATTACACATTCATTGAATCAAAAAATATTTGTTGAGCACTGACTAAAATCCAGGTATGGGGTGTACAACAGTCACGAGGGAAAAAAATCTTTGCTCTCATGGATTTAATGTCTGACTCTATCAAGAGAGGATAAACTAATGATCACAAATAATCAGAGACCCAGAGGAGAGGTCGGAATGAGAAGGTTCCTTTTCAGTGTATCACAAAGGAGCCTGGTCTGGTCTAAAAGGAAAGAACGCTGTCGTGAGAAAATGACGTTTGAGTAGAGAGAGAAAGGAGGAGAGTGTCCGCGGCAGAGGGGCCTCGGAAGAGCCTGGGGGCTGGTGGAGCCGGACCCCAGAGGGTGGGGGTGGGGACTGGCAGAGGACGTAAGATGGATCGGATCCCACAGGGCCCTGTGGGCCACGGTGCTGACTTCTATCTTTATCTTCAGGGTCATACAAAGCTTTAGAACCATTTTAAGCAGTGGAGTGATATGATTCAATTTACTTTTTTAAAAGATCACTTTGGCTCTGAATAAGAACATGTTTGAAGGGGAGACCTGTTAGCAGGAGATTGGAGGAGTCACAGCAAGAGATGGTCGGGAGAGGTGGAGGGATTCCAGCGTCTCTAGGACCTGAAACATGTCTTAAGGGCCAACTGGACAGAGGTGGGTGGTGCCATTCCTCTCGACACGGGGGTGCCGGGCCCGGCACATGGAGGGCAGTGCTGAGCTCGCTCTTAGGTGGCATGAGCCACAGGCTAGGTGGGCTGAGTCTCGGGCGAAGCGAGGGCTGAAGATGCAGAGGGAACAGGTACAGAGGTAGAGTGAAGCCCCAGGGATGAAGGAGGTTTTCTAGGGAAGAGGTAAGAATGAGAGGAGAAATGGGGCTGGGTCAAAACCCCAAGGAACTTAGGGGAGAACCAAGAGACTGTGGTGGGATGGAAGCAAGAGAAAAGGTGCTTCAAGAGGTGGAGGGTGGCCAGGGCTATAGGCGTTCAGGAGTGATGAGGACCACACGGAGTGACTGTCATGGTCACCAGAGGGCACCGACCTTGTAGGGTAGGACACTGTCCAGAGGATTCTTCCAATAAGTGTGGCTGTCCAGTCCCCTCTCTCTGGGACTCCACCTGAGGTGACCCACCAAGTCTTCACAGAGCAAGTGCTCGACACCAGCCACCTCCAGTCTTGGAGCAAGGCAGGAAATAAACAGGTACATGGAAAGAGAACGCAGTCCACCCATACCTGTATGGCTGACTGGGATCAGAAGGTCTTGCTGACTAGAAAAGGACTCTATCGTCTCTGGATTTTCCCTGAGGAAAGTCAGTTCTACCTTCCTTCTTACAGCAGCTTTAGAAATCTACCTCTCTGCCAGCTCAGGTCTCCACAGATGTGTCCCCTCTGTGAGGTGCCATGACCTTCCTACTGACATCAAACCACGTGTCTCTCCTTTGGAATCCACGTGTGCTGCAGCCAAGAACCTAGCAAGGAAAGGCAGCACCATCTCCCTCTCGTAAGGCCGCGGCCGGATGCCTTTCAGCGTCTGAAGGAGCCCTGTGTGCCGTGCCTGTTGGCCGTCTCTCTCTGAATGTGTGCCGGCCCCAGAGCCTGCGGCTGCACTGAGCTGAGCTGTAATTGACAGCTCACGGCCAATCCATCTTCCAGCCGGTGGCTGATGCTCCTGGTGGTTAATGATGGATCCGAGGAGGCTGCCTTCTGGTCCACCGCTGCTGTCACCTGTCACATTATGATCTCAGAGCCTAGAGAGAGACCCTCCTCTGCACTCCAGTCCATCTGGCTTCCAGTCACCGTTGCCTTGGCATTGCTTCCACAAGTAGGCTCCCCCTGGATTTGTTGGCTGGTGAGGGGCTACTCCAATCTGTTCACTTGCTTGATGCTCCTGTCTGGGGCTCTGTGTCCAATGAGCATGAGGAACCAAGAGTGGGGAACGTGGAGTCATCAGACAGGCTCTACCTGGAGTGTAGGCTCAGCCATCAAAGGTGGAGCAAGCTGGATCCACACCTGACTCAGGCTGTGGTAGGTTCACTCGATTCACTGGCCTCTTCCTGAGCAATGGGTGAAACACCCCCAGGAGAAGCACCCACAGGCTGCAAAGCATGGGGGTGTGAAGTATCAGAATCTTCAGGCACAAGGGGAGGACTTGCACTGAACTTCAGGAACTACAGAGAAGATTCTCCGAGAACGGCCACAGTCTCTCTGTGCAGTTGTGTCTCCAGGATAGTTCATGCGAAGTCCAGAGTGGGGAAGAGGATCCTGGGGACACCCAGCACAGCCTGGCCTGAGGACTTGCTGCCACAGGCTAAGGCTGGCCTCCATCTGCATCACCAGCTGTCACTCAGCGGCCTTTGAGTCGGGTCCTGTCAGGAAGGGACTCTGGCAGGGTCTGTCTGCCAAGATCAGCGAACTTCTGATGTCCTTAGGGATTGAACAGGGCAGGCCAGGGCTCCAGCCAGCTTGTGATGAGAGGAAGACACACAGAAGCTGGCCATGAGCTCACACCATCGCCACCCCTGGTCAGCCTGCAGCTGACTGCCTGCCCCTCTTCAGCCTGGCGGGAAGGGCTGGCACAGAAGAGCCCCTCTCCTCCACCCTCCGGCTCGCCCAGCAGGAGACTGGCAGGCAAGGCCCTCAGCCGCCCCAGTTCAGCAGCCTCAGGTGTGACTCAGTTGCCAAGGGGCTCAGGTGTTCCTGGGGCCTTGAGAGCCTTTGGAAGCTGGAAGAGGCTGCCCGCTCAGTTGCTGTCAGGAATCCACTGGCAGATGAAGCCCTGCTGAGGAGAACCAAGGCAGGCAGGGAAAGTCTCTTACCTTTGATTCCTTCTTCTTGATTTTCTGAGGTAGGCACGGTCTCTGAAGAAAGACAATCTGCTTGGTGGACACACTCCCGTCCCTGCAACACACGGAGCTGAGATGAGTCATGTCATACCTGGAGGAACCCAAAACCTAGTGTAGACGTTGCCATCCCTGACTTCATTAAAGCAGGCTGCCCACAGCGCGGGGAGGGGTGCAAAGCCAAGGCGCAACCTGCTTCTCTCTCCCAGTCCCAAGCCATCACCCTTGCTTCCGGGGGCTATACCAGATGCCCAACACAAGCTTTCTGGGTGTCCCTGCAGACTCAGCTTCCCAGCAGGGAACACCTGTCCCCTTGATATGTGGTAACAGCACAGTGACTGGCTGCTGCGGTGAATCTCATAGCGGCGGGGGCCTCTCCCAAGTCTGTCTTTGGGAAAGAGGGCTGGGGTGGGCAGGTAAGCAAGGACCTGGGTGATGGGCTCAGCCCACCAGCGGCTACAGGACAGCAGGCAGGGGGTGGGGCATGGCTCCCGCAGGCGTGCCAAAGACTCAGCCACCAGGTGGGGTCTGCCCCTCGGCTCTGACTCACAGTAGCCAAAGGGCCAGGGCTGCCTACTTGTTAAGACACAGTGAGGGTCCTTCCTTCCCAGGAGGCAGGACCCCACGGAGCTGCCTTTCAAGATGAAAGAAATATTGTAAGGGAGACCCTTGTTGTTTCCCCTGCTGATGAAGTCACCCTTCTGATGACTTTATTATTTTATTTTTAATTGACAAATAATAATTACATATATTTATGGGGCACAATGTGATGTTTTGATATATGTTTACAATGTGGAATGATTAACTCAGGCTAATTAGCAAATACATCACCTCACATACATTTTTTTTTGTGGTGAAAACATTTAAAAGTAACTCTTTTAGCAACTGTGCAATATATAGTATGTTATGATTTATAGTAGACACCAGTCTGCGCGACAGATCACCAAAGCTCATTCCTGCTATCTTGCTGAAACTTTGTACCCTTTGATCAACATCTCTCTTTTCTGCATCCATCTGCCTCCCTCAGCCTCTGACAACTTCTATCAATTCAACTTTTTTAGATTCCACATATAAGTGAGACTGTGTGGTGTTTGTCTTTCTGTGCTTGGCTTACTTCACTTAGCATAATGCCCTCTACGGTTCATCTTTGTTGTCACATATGACAGAATTTCCTCCTTTTTGAGGCCGAATAGTATTCCATTATATATACCACATTTTCATTATATAATCATCTGATGACGGACACCTAGGTTGCTTCCATATCTTCACTACTGTGAATAATGCTGCAATGAACACGGCAGTGCAGACATCTCTTCAATATACCGATTTCAGTTTCTTTGGATGTATACCCAGAAGTGGGATTGCCGGATCATATGTAATTCCATTTTTAGTTTTCTGAGCAAGCTCCATACTGTTTTCCATGACGGCTGTATTAATTTACAATCCCAACAGTGTACAAGGGTTCCCTTTTCTCTGCAGCCTCACCAACACTTATTTTTTGTCTTTTTGATAATAGCTATTCTAACAGGTGTGAAGTGATAGCTCATTATGGTTTTAATTTGCATTTCTTAGACCTCTATTTTGCAAATATCTTCCTGTATTCCAAAGTCTCCGTGGGAAAGAAGGGAAAGAATTAACATTTGCTTGGCACCTATTTTGTATCAGGGGCTGGGCTGGGTGATTTCACACATAATGGCTCATTTAAGCCTCACCACAGTGCTCCAGGGAATTGACTGGCACTTTTGCAGAAGGCAACAAAAACTCACTTTCAGGTCCAGGAGCAGGCTCAAGACCACACAAGGATTCTCACACAGAGCTGCCTGGTTCCGCCCACTCCCCACTCTACCAGGAGGGGTGATTTAAGGAGCAGGAAGTGGAGGATTAGGGAGGATTATTCAGCAGGTGTGCATGAGAAAGCGACCTGTCTGCACCCCCTGGATGTAGATGGCTCAGAGCCAGCTGGAGCTTCACATTCAAATACATTCTCATCTTGAGGCTTGTTCTCTGGAAACAGACTAGGACACTGACTCAGAGCTATGTGACTTGACCAAGATGACACTTAGCAAGTGGCAGACTCAGGACTTGGGTTCAAGTCTTCAGGCCCCAAATCCACTCCGCTGCATTGCCCTGTGCCTGGGAAAGTCCCGGCTGAGAAACACCACGGCGCTCCCCGTGGACAGGGGCGAGCTCCTGCAGGTGCGCAGACCCACCGTGACCCAGGGTCAGGAGGGAGTTGTACTGAGGGCCTAGATGAGCTGGAGGAGGGACCCAGGAAGGGCACCGATCATCCTGGTCATTCTCCACTCTCAGTGAGCCTTACCTCGCACTGCCCGTCACCGCGCAGCCGGGAATGTGCCACAGGGCGCGAGGAAGGTGGAGCGGGGGGCTGCGGCCTCAGGATGGGGAATTCCTGTAGGTCAGCAGAGAGGCGGTCGGGTGCATGAGAAGCCCAGGTCTGCCTCTTATTGGCTTCACAGCCTCAAGTATGTCACTGAGCCTTCCTGGCCTGTTTCCTCATCTGAGGGAAACCGGGAATTATAGCCATGTTACGGCCCCACAGGAGTTGTAACTGAGAGAGCAAATGCAAAGTCCAGATGGAAGGCCTTGTGCAGCTGGGATGATGGGGCTCAGGGGATGGTGGGCAGAGCTCAGGGTGGACGGATGACCATGAACGTGGAGTTGTGAGGAACGCCACAGCAGGGCCAAACCGCAGTCTTCACAGCCCTTTTGTGGGGCCACTGACCAGTGCCATGATCTTGGCCAAGTCCCTCAGCCTCCCTGGCCAAAATTTCCTTGGGTATAAAATGGTTTTAATTAAAAAAAAATCCACCTCATAGGTTTTTTTATTTTTTTGAAGACTAAGTGAGATTTTATATACGAAGTGCCTACATAGCCTAGCACAGGGCATACAGTAGGTGCTGAATTTCCTTTGCATTGGAGGGCGCTGGGCCTCCTTGGCCCAGGTGGCTAATCTGTGAGCTGCTGAGGAGTAAAAAATTCACTGGC
This sequence comes from Lepilemur ruficaudatus, assembly GCA_963574885.1. Taxonomy (NCBI): domain Eukaryota; kingdom Metazoa; phylum Chordata; class Mammalia; order Primates; family Lepilemuridae; genus Lepilemur; species Lepilemur ruficaudatus. The sequence goes on along the minus strand of CAUYRT010100096.1, from coordinate 24,391 downwards.
CAAGGCTCCCCATGTGGGAAGACGGCACGGGGGAGAATTCTGGGCTGGGGGTGGGGGCGGTGAAGAATGTGCCGTTCTGGCTCTGCCCCTTCCCAGCCGGACAGTTCACGTGGCCACACCAATCCTCACAGGCTTGTCACGGGATTGCACAAGTTATACACATGAAGTGCGTATTAGGAACAGCGCCTAGCGCAGACTTAAATCTTCAATATAGTAATGATAATTACTGTTACTGTTACCTGGTAGTCTTGACAACGGGAGTCGGCAGCACACAGGTGAGCTGCCAGCCGTAGGCTGCTAGCGAGTTCAGCAGGGGCACGTAGTCCGTCTGCACCTCCACACCCTGGGGGGGAAAGACCACCGTTAGGGCTGCTGCCACCTCAAGCCAACTCCCAAGCAATGAAAGGGACTGTTGAACCCGCCAACCCAGCAAAGCAGAGGAGAGGCGGGAGTGCCCTACAGCTTGGAGGCCCCGGCTCCAGCGCCCGCTGAAGAGTTAGGAAGTTTGCAGCCAGACTGCCAACACGGGGTTTCCTTCCAGGCCCCGACTCAGTCTGTGTAGTCGGCAAAGAATTAGAGCCAAAAGATTAATCCATTAATTTTGTTTTATTCTTGTCTGGACAAATAGCCTCCTGTAAGTTTCACTGAAGAAGCACAATTACCTCGCCTCAAAGACATATTCAGGCATGTGACAGCACACTGCTTTGGACGATTTCAGAGCGTGTTATGGGGAGTTCAATCACGTTTGGCAAATGATGGAGTCATTTGCATCGAGCCTGAGCAGCAATACACACACACACACCCAGGTCTGTGCACACACACACGAGCAGCTTCACCTGTGCGATGCATCCTGCCCTATGGCATAAATGGATGCCGCCCATTTTATTTCAAATTAGGAATGGGTGGGGGTGACATCTGTTTTTCAGTTTAAAAACTCAGCCCTGCTAGAACAGGGAGAGAACCCTGACATGGGGCCACTGCTCTGGGTGTCACTGTTGGGGGCATTCTCACTGAAAGGGCCTCACGTCCTACTCTGGGCTCCTCATTCACACTGCAGGCGTAGCCCCACCCTGCCCTGTGTATACACCACACTCCCCATGTCTCTTAGTCTGGCTTCTTATAGTTGGCTCCAGAAAATCTCAAACATGTACCCAGATTTCTTCCACCCCAGACCCACTGAATCAGGAACTCTGGGAGTGGGACCCCAGAATCTGTGTTTTAAAAAGCCCTTCCCAGTAGTCCTGATGCAGCTCAGTCTGAGAACCACTGCCTAGGTAATGTCTTAGGTCCCTTCTGGCAAAAGGGAAGAGTCTACAATTTGGTGGCCAGAATGTATCAGGTGTTACCTCAAATCTAACCTTTCTTATCATTCTCCATGTGAGGAAAAACCCAGATGGAGTTTTAAAGGACCAGCTGTCAGGAACACTGCAGCAGCAGAAGAGAATGGAGAGGGGAAGGGAAAAAGGAGGACAGTACTATGGTCTGAATGTGCCCCACCAAAAGCTTCCATGTGTTGGAAGCTTAATCCCCAGTGCAGTGGTGTTGGGAGGGGGGCCTAACGGGAGGTGTCAGGTCAGGAAGACTCCACCCTCATGAAAGGACTGATGCCCATTATGAAAGGTCTTGACCTGCAAGTTCAATCTCATGCCCACCCTCCCCTTTGCCCTTCCACCATGAGGTGACGCAGCAAGAAGGCCCTCCCCAGATGCCAGCCCCTTGGTCTCGGACTTCCCAGCCTCCAGAACCGTGAGCCAGTACGTTTCTGTTCACTATAAATTACCCAGTCTTAGGAATTCTGTGATAGCAACACAAAATGGACTAAGGAAGGAAGAAAAAGGGAGAGAGAAAGAGGAAAGGAAGGAAAATTAGCAAAGGAAGGGCGAAGCTGGGAGAAAGGGAGGAAAGGAAAGAGAGGCACAGGTAATCAATTTGCAGGCGGAGGGGGGAGCGGGGGGGGGAGGAACACTGTTCAGGAGAGAACACCATTCTAGCCCCTTCCCTGAAGCCCCAATCAGGCCAGAAATGGCACAACAGTTGACCCTGCGACCCTCCCTCTGCCTGGCCCTCTGAGCACATGGACACCCCCTTCCAGACCACAGCCAGCACCCCTCCTGCTGCCCGGCCCTCACCGCCTGCTGAGGGAAGAGCCCAGTGGTTGCTTTATCCCGAGAACCCCTGCCCCCATCCCTGCATTCCCAGTTAAAGAGAGAAGGAAAAAACAATTTTAAATCCACACTCTCAAGCTTTGCGAGGTTATGATTAGTTGGGCCTATCAAGAATAACCTCCCCACTTTATCAAGCACTGTGACAAACCCGCCACAATCAGACAGTAGCCATGGCAACCAGGACAAGCTTTGGCGCCTCACAAAGCCCTGAGTAGCAGAACGGAGTCCTTTTATTGGTGGCTGCATCCTGGCCGGGTTTTCTCCGCCCAGGCACCCAGAGCTGCAAGACAATGAACGGCCCCTGCCAGCCTGACCGCCTGCTTAGACAGACCTCCAGCCGGCTGCTTCTATTTTGCTCCATTTTATTTCATTTTGTCACTATCTTAAACAGAAAACCAGCAGGCTTTCTCCCCAACAGTTTTTCCCTTCAGGGTAGGCGGTGTCAGCCAGAGGGTGCAGAAGCATAAAAACCAAAAGGAAAAGGGAAAACACAACCAAATCTAACTCTGCTTGAGAGAGCTGAGGGTTCAGTCTCCGAGCGTTAATTTCCAGCCATCCCATGGAGATTTGCCAAGTAAAATGCAAATGCTAGTGGCGAGGGGTCGCGCTCTGCCCCTCTGCCGGACTGTCCCACTCTAACTAGGTGGGAAGGTCTTGACTCAATTAACATAAGCGTGGTTTTCCATACGCATCTAGCAAAGCCGGTCTGCATATTATCAATATAAAAAGATGGCATTTCTAAAACACGAGACAAGCCAGTCACTGGGAGACGCTTTTAAGTCTATTAGCTAAGAAAGACGGTGGGAAACATATCCGGATAGAAGGCTCTCTTTGATCTGCTTTTTTGTGACACTCCAGCGAGAAGAGAAGAAAGCACCAACAGCACTCAAAAGCCAGCCTGGCTATCAAACGGAAAGACATTTCTTTCTGTGCGTAGAAGCAAAAATTTTAATTAACTCTCCACTCTCTTGTGGTGGATACGTAATCTGCAATCACACCTGGAGTGGTGAAAAAAAAAAATGGAGCACGTCCTGTGGTTTTTTTCCAACTTGTATAAAAGGAATTCGTTTGTATTTATGGCTCTTTTTTCTTTCGCTCCCTGTAATTTCTCTAGTGGCTGCAAATCAACTAAAGAAACGGACACACCACACAACCTTCTCTTACCCTCCAAAACTTAGGACAAGAGAATCCATAGTTTACTAAGAAATGCAACTGTCTTTTGATCATTTTAAAAGATCTTCTGTAGAAGGAAATAATTAGGAGCTCGCATATTGGTCCGGTGAGAAAGTTTGTATCCTGAGTGTCCCTTTGCTCTTCTCTTTTCCTGTGTTTCAATCTGTGGAAAATCTGGGAGAAATGCGGTTTGAAACTAAATACTTTGCTCTGTAGACATGACTGTAAATGAAGAGAGGACTTCAACTCCATTGTCTGAAAGGTGCCCAGGGCCAGGCCTGGGACGGCCTCTGCACCCGGAAACAGTGGCTGGGGACAGTCTGCCTGTTCCTGACATCCGCAGGGCTGAGCCCTTACCTTTCACCAAGAGAAGAGCCCTACAAAAACCACTTCTGTACCTTTTGTAAAACTGCTGCCAAATCACTAACGCCCAACACTTTTTGGCAGGGTATGTTTATACTACTACCATTTTACTTTTCAATTTCAGGTATCTTTTGATTTTCTACCATCGGAAATCAAGATGTAGCACTCCTATATATTCTTCCTATTTCCTCGTGCCCCCAATGGTTATTCTGTAATTTTAATTTAAACCAAAAGTCAGTGTTTGTGTTACTACAACTTTGTAAAATTGCTCAATGCTGGGTCAAGCAATAATGAATGCTCTGTGACCATGCCATCTTTTTTATATAACCCTTCATTTTCCTGGAGTTGTTCCTTCAATTTTTTTCCATTTGCCTGGTACATGAACCTATCACTAATTTATTCCACACATTGCAGTACCTCTAGTTTATGCCCATCAATAAATATCCCGTGTGCGTATATACATTAATCTCATTTTTTCCCCCACTGGAGGTATCATTTCTGGAGCTGTGCGAACCTTGCTCCAACCTGGCCTGGCCACTTTCCACGCCTGGGTTCTCCCTACGCTGGTGTCTGTGGCTGGTGTGTTCTCTTTTTTTTGGTTTCCTTCTCATTTTGCTGGAGCACACCTCTCAGGGCTCCCTAGGAAACCTTCTTGGAAGTCATCTGAATCCCTGTATTCCTAAAAATGCCTTTGTCTCACGATTAACTGATAGTTTGGGTACATTAGTCTGGGCTAAAATCTATTTTTCCTTCAAAACTTTGAAAGGATTGCTCCACTAGCTCCTAGAGGTCAGCAGTGCTGTTGATATATCTATTCTGATTATTAGTACTTTAAGTGTAACCGTTGTGTTGCTTTGAAAGTTTTAAGGATTTTTTTTTTTTAAAGAAGTTCCAGAATTTCACAACAAGGTGCTTTGGTACAGGTCTTTTTTACTCAAAGGACTTGGTGGCCTCACAATCTGAGGATTCTTGTCCTTCAGTTCTAAAAAGTGTGTTTTTTTCTTTGATAATTTTTTTCCTTCCATTTTCTGTCTTCTTTCTTTCTGGAGCTCCTATTAGTCAAAACAGGGGATTGGTGTTTTAATTTTACTGCCTTCCCTCCACACCCCATTTTCTTACTCTGTTTTTTTATTGTTGTTTGTTTTTATTTTAATTTTATCTCCTGAGAGATTTCCTTCACTTTATCTTCCAGGTTTTTTATTATGTTTTTAAATTTTCTGCTGCCCTACTTTTAAGACCCTAAAGCTCTTTGTTTTGTTTCTTTTTTATAGCATCCTGTTTTTGTGTCATGGATACGTATATGTTATCTGTTTATTTTAAGTGGTTTCTTCTAATCCCTATGTTATTTCTATAGTTCCCAGGTTGCACGTAACAGATGGGAAACTAGGGAACTTACAACACCAAGTTAGAACTTTAAACCAACGCCCTGCCCTGGTTTTCAGCTCTGCAGTTCGCCTCCCCCGCTCCCCTCCTCCCCTGGCCATTTATGCTCTGAAAACTAGAAGAGCTTTTCTTGGGTTCTGCAACAGACAAGTGGCACCCTTCTCATCCAAGTGGCAGCTTCCTCCATTCTGCTAAATCATTTAGATTCCTCCATCCACTTTCCATCTTCTAAAAATTTATTGAAATTGCTCATCTTCTACTTTCTCTTTGTTCTTGTGGATATCTATCTATCTGTCTACAAATGATCCTCATTATTCTTGGTAGTTAAGCTCTATAAAGTCACTGTGAACACTGGGACCAGTGCATACTGAACCATTTCTAAAAGAAATACAGGGTTAGGTACCTGCAAGCCTCTGATCACAACAATTCTGTCAACTGATTTGTTTCGTGTTTGTTTCTGTTTAAAGACACCTTGTTTAGTACATACTGTTGATTCATTAACACTGAACCCACATGAACCCACAGCCAACAGCACTACAACTCATGCCTGAACGAACTCACCTAACACTCCTACTGCTCTGTAAAGCACACTGCGGCATTCTTGCACTTAGGAACACTAGACAGCACTTCAGCACTATGCTTGGGAGCTATTTCTAACAGTAAGATCACCAGCAAATGCACAGAAATGTGAAAAATGTGGCACTAAGTGGACCACAAAAAGGACACTTGTTTTCAGTACGGGCGCTGACACAGGGAGGCGCAGCATCCTGTTGGACTTCAGCTGGAAATGTACACATCGGTGGCTCAAACTTTTTGCTGTTCTGCACATGTCTGAAAATGACCACAAAAATGCCATGTGCATTGATCTTGGGGTTACAAATACATTTTAGTGAGCAGGTGAATATGTAAATATGGTGTCTGCAAGCAAATATGAAGTTCAATTATATCTATCTAACTATATTACTTCTTTGGTTTCATTTCACTGGGATTTTTCAGAAAAGAAATAGATGCTTGTGTCCAATCACCCTTGTTTAATACTATTTTATTATTTTAATGTTTAAGGAGGCCACTGGAAGCCAAAAAATAAAAATAATAAATTTGGTTACATAAAAACCCATGTGCATGACATAAGACAACAAACGCAAAGTCAAAAAACAAAGAGCTTCTAAAAGTTGATTTAAAAAAACTAATAATCCATATTAAAAAGGGACAAAGATATAAAGAGAGATCAAAGAAAACTCAAATGGCCTTTAAGCACATGAAAAAAATGCAGAATCTCGTAAGAGAAACGCAAATTAAAACTACCCTGAGATACTATTTTTTCACCTATGCAATTGGTAAAAAACCCACAAGTCTGACAACCCACTTTGTTGACAAAGCTGTGGGGAAGCAAGCAGTTTTCACTTTGCTGGTGGAAGGGCAAATTGATTCAACCCTCCCGGAGAACAATTTGACAGTATCTCTCAAAATTACAAATACGTTTACCCTTTGACCCAACAATCTCACTTCTGGGAATTTATCCTACATATAAAACATGAAAACTATACAAAGTTATTCACTGGAAAACTGTCTGCAACAGCAAGATCCTGGGAACGACCCAAGTGTCCATCAATGCCGGACTTGTATTTAACTCTACGTTTTACCCACACGACGGCTTGGGGAACTGGGTGACGGGCGCTGGCCCTGGTTGAGCCAGGGCACACGCGGCACGCAGGGACGATGAGAGGGAATGGATTCCATTCTAGACACACTGAGTTTGAGGAAGCTGTGGAAATGTCCAGGAAGCAGCTAAATGAAACAGCTTGTGGTAGACCAAATAGTGGCCCCCAAAGACATTCCATCCTGACCCCTGGGGCCTGCGAAAATGTTCCCTTACATGGCGAAGAGGGATCTGGCAGATGTGATTAAGCTAAGGATCTTGAGAGTATCCTGGAGTACCCTGGTGGGTCCACTGTAAAAACAAGGCCCTGTAAGAGAGAGGCAGGAGAGTGGCAGCCAGAGGAGGAGGTGTGACAGTGGACGCAGAGGTGGGAGCGCTGCTGGGAAGGGGCCACGGGCCAAGGAACATGGGCAGCCTCTGGAAACCAGAAAATAAATCTTATGATGTCTCCAGAAAGAATGTAGTCCAGCCAACACCTTGATTTTAGGCCCTTCATACCCATTTCAGACATCTGACCTCCAGCGCTGGAAGATAATAAACTCGTGTGGCTTTAAGCCACTAACTACATGATGATTTGTTACAGCAGCCATAGGAAGCTAATCCATAGCCAGGGAAAGGTTGGGATGGAGGCAAGAGCTTGGAGGTGCTGGCTGACACAGGGTGCATGAAAACTCCTGATGGCATGAGGCTGAGGATGGGAGTTCCTGGTGAGGGGTGGGCACAAGACGAATGAAAATGTGGCCAGGCGGGAAGGGGTCAGCCCTGGGACAGTCTGGCATGGGAAACAGGCTTAAGAAGGGAGTTCGGTTCACATCACTGAAAGTCTCAGGAGGGCAGGCAACAACGAGCCTGAAAAGCCATCTCTGGATGGGCAGGGAGGTCTCAGGAGGCCACAGGCAGGACCCTGCGGGAGGGAGGGAGGGGGCGAGGGCAAGCAGCTGAGCAGCGGCTGCAGTGAGGACAAGGCAGAGCGGGCAAGTGTGTTCTCAGGGGGCCCAGACTTTGCTCAACACAGACGCTGGCCACGATGGCACCGGGCAGATGAGGGGCACGCTCCTACTCAACAGTGGAAAGTGGAAGTCCAAGGTGGGGCAGGAGGGGAATGGCCCCTGGAAAGAAGGAACATTTCACCCCCATTTATCAAATGGGAAGTGGAAGGGGTAATGCGGGGGCAGTCTTGCAGAAAACTCGGCATGTCCCCCAGCACACTAGCAGGCAAGACTGTGCCCGCTACCACCATTCATTCGTGAGGTCTCCGCATCCAGTCACCCCAGCTCTGTGCTGGCACGTGGGAAGCAAAGGCATGCAAGCCTCTCCTTCTGCCCGGGGAGGTCCCAGTCAGGGGTGGGGTGGAAGCAGTGGAGGGAGGGAAGAAGGGACACGCCCCTTCATTTCCTCCAGAGAAAGAGCAAAACCCTGTGAAGTCACTGCAGCCCTTCCCAGGCCTCCCCAGAAGGGAGGGACAGGCAAGCTGGCCGCTGGAGATGCTGTTTTCCTCTTTGTTTTACACACAATGCCCCAGAAAAACATTTTCCAGATATGTAATTAGGCCAACATAATAGCATCTAGGAGAGCAGTCATCTCATTTTAGACAACTTTGGCTTTCATAATATTCAAAGAGAATAAGTTTAAAACGACAAAAGCTTAGTTCTGAGATGAAGAAAAGGGGCAGATGAAAACATATGGGGTGCACAGAAAGCTTCAGAGCCGAAGCCCCTTTCCCACCCCTGCTGATTTTCTCTATCATGCCAGAAAGGCAGCAAACTCTGTAGCCTTTTGGGAGCTCAACAAAATAATAAGAATTGTTATTATTTGAAGTAGATTGTTTGCAAAAACTGGTCTCAATTATGACCTCTCTGTATCCAGGCCCCTTGCCAACATAGCCCTGAAGCTCCTCCCATAAAGAAGAAGGGTCCATTTCTCTACCCGTTGATCTAGGCTGGTTTGGAACTTGCTCTGACAAACAGAATATGGCAGAAGTGTCACCGTGGTAGTTCTGAGCCTAATCCTCAAGGGGCCTTGCTGCTTCCGCTCACTCTGAGGAACCCTGCCTATGCCATGAGGACAAGCCCAGGCTAGCCTGGTGGCTGATGAGAGACAGGTGGTCCAGCCAACCAGCAGCCATGTGAGACAAGCCATCTTGGAGCTGCCAGCCACCAACTGACGCATCAGCGACTGCAGACACCTGTGTGAGCCCAGCTGAGATTAGACAAGCCCAGGCCAGATCAGCAAATTCACCCAGTTGCCCTGTGGACCTGTGAGGGTTGTTATTTTAATTCACTAAGCTTTGCTGTGCCTTATTACACAGCAGAAGATAATTACACAGCAGAAGATAACGGGTACATTATTATTTCCCAGGAAGAGCCAAATACCCAGGCAAACCTTTAGGAGGAAGATGGTAGTGGAAGTCACCTTGTTTAAGAGAGATAAAATGTTGATAGCTACTACTGGAGAGGCTCAGTGTTGCTGATTTCTCACCACACTCAGGCAGGCACAGCTCGCCCTCGTTTCCTCCATGCCAGACACACTGTAACCTTGAATTGCCTCTGAAGCCCTAAGTCTAACTTAGGATAACCTACTGTGAGGCCCAGTAGTGCCACCAGCATACCCTGGGAGGGAGAGATAAGAACCCACACTGGGGAAGAACATCCTAGCTCGAGACGTGGCCCTGGCTCGTCCTAAGGTACCACGCCAAACTGGCAGCAAACCCGAACCTGCATGTGCAAGATAACACTCTCCTGGATTCTGGGCCACGCCGGGTGATCTGGTCCTGGCACACGTGGTTTCTCTAAGTCATATACTTGGAAGGTGGAAAGAAGAAGGGGTTATGGCAGGAGATGGCATGCTGTCCCCATTCTCAGAGATATAAGCTCACACGCACCTGCACGGGCAGAATGGGAGCCAGGCGAGGTGTGTGACAGTGTAGGGCTCCCAGGTCACAGGGAAGGCAATGAAGCTGGACATTTGGAGGTTAAGGGGGTGACGGCTGGGGCAGACCCTCACCATCAGTAGGGCCAGACTCTGCAGTCCTGAGTGCAAAGAGTTAAGCAACACAGAGCGGTTACATGCCAGCTGCCATCAGCTGCTCACCAGGAGGCACAGTGCGCCAGCCCAGGCTTCCCCCCTCCAGAAGCCGACATCCCACACACTCTGAAAGCATCGGGTGAGCGTGTCCTCCCCAGCAGACTTGGAAACAGCTTTGTTTGATAACAATTAAACAAGAAACATTTTCCCCACCCAGGCACTTGCCAAGTCCCTTTGATAAGTGAGAGGAAATGAGACTTTCTGGGAGTCAATGGGACTGGCTCTCTTGTTAGACAATTCAGGGTGGATGGGGGATCATATTGTTAAGCTTTCTTTCTTATTTTTCATCTTATCTATTACGTAGAAAAGAGAAAGGGAATTGGGAAAAAAGCTCTACTGAAGTATATAATTAAAAGATACTTGTTTTGGAGTGGGTGACCAGGGGAGGGAGCCAGTTCGCAGAAATTCTAGAACTTAAGACTATGTCAAAGTTATAGCCATTATTGGCAGTAGAGTCCTGACAGCTTTCCAATAACCATAACATGGTAATCTGGGAGAAGACTTCTCTGAATAAAGGCTGGTTCAAAATCTCAGAGAGGAGGAAATGGAATTTAAAGGGTTATTCCACTGTCCGGGCTAACATTGAACGAGCCACGCAAAACGCCCGTGCGCCAGGCTGTCGCAGCCTTGATTCACTGCAAGAGGAAAGTGGGTAAGACGTGGCGCTGGGCAAGGCTTGGCCTGACAGATTTCCCTCGCCCTGACTCTCTCCACCTGGCAAATTCAAGGTGTCACATTCCCTTCAGTGCCGGGGCAATCACGGTTGGTCAATATTCTCTTTGTGGAGACTCAACTGTCAGCATGATGTTGCTATAGTTACCACAATTCTAACTCAACCCTCTCGCCTCATGTTTCCCTCGCTTCAAACCAAATTGCATTGCACTAATCCCACAGCATGTCCTCTGAGGATCCTGCTCCTCGGAAGTGAACTTCTAATAGGGCTCCCTAGGAGGCAGAAAGCTCCAGCTACAATATCCTGCTTTCGGGACACGCCAGGCCCAGGTTGCTCATTCCCCCCATTGCCACTGAGTCCTGTAATCCACCTCCCACTCCTGGCTCTCTGCTCTCCCTGGGGTAAACACACCAGAGCTTGTTGCAGGTGTGCTGCTGGGTTCCCATCAGCATCTGGACTGTGACCCATCGAGATTAGCTGACGAAGAAAAAAACCAAAGTTAAGAAAATTAAAATGGTCTCAGAGAGATTGGCCAACTCTCTTTGTGGTCCTCTAGAAAATCTTTCCATTGCCTCTGTTCCCTGCGCTGTCATTTCAGCACATTGATCACCACTTGACACTCATTTTTCTGTTTATTGCTGTCTCCTGCACTAGAACACAATCCCGCAAAGGCAAGGAGTTTATCTTGTTCCTGAGGAATCCCAAGCACTTAGGGGAGTTTCTGCTCAATAATTAGTTGTTGAGTGAGTGAATGAATGTCCTAGTTGTCCTAGCATTTTGGGGGGAGGTTCTTCCACCACTGTCTTCGTGTTCTCAAAGTTTTACCAAAATTGCTGTGAATCACATCTAAAAATAATTGAGACACTGAGTTTGCCACCAAAAATGTGAGTTAATCTGCAAGGGTGCTGCATTCCCATTTTCCTGGGCATTTTACATGTGTAAGTTGGAAGTATATTCATGTATGAAAACTAAACACAGAGCCTCATATACTGGCACCAAGGCCATGGGGTATTTTAGTAAAGACTGGTAAATTATTAAACTGGCCACATGTAAATTTGTCCCTTTCTTGCTTCTGTGCCATCGCAGTGTGTTGCAGATGGTCCTATCAGGAGGTAGTGTCTATTTCTCCATCTCCTGACTCTGGGTTGGTTTTGTGACTTTCTTGGGCCAACAGGTCATTAACAAACGTGCTGCAAACCAAGGCATGAAATAAACTAGCACGCTGGGGCTTGCCTGCTTGCTGCTCTTTGGAACCCCGTGCCTGCCAGCCTGTGAAGGAGCCCAAGCTAGCCTCCTGGATGTTAAAACACACACAGCTCTGTTGCCCCAGCCAACTGCCAGACTATGAGGCCACTTTAGGTCAACTAGATCGTCAGCTGACATGTGAGAAAGCCCAGCAGAAATCAGCCAAGCCACCTTAGAGCAGAACTGCTCAGCTGACCTAAAGAATCGTAAGCTAAATAAATGGTTACTTGAAGCCACTATGTTTGGAATGGTTTGTTACACTGCAAAAACCAACTGATAGAGACTGAAAAACAAAATATTCTACAGACATTTAATAGAGACAAGTCTACGTACTTCTTTCAAAGTGACTTTGTCTTCATATAGGAGGGTAACTCTACAGAATCCTGTGGCCCAAATAGATTTTAAATGGGATGATGATGCTTTTGTGCTAATCCCCTCCCCTCACCTTCTTGCCCAAATCCCCTTCTGAACAACATAAAGAATTTCCAAGGTGAAATCAAAGGCAAAATTTGTTTCCGTGGGATAAAAATTGACTAGTTTAAAAAAGTAAGGACCTCAAGAGAATGAGAAAACAAGCCACACACTGAGAAAAAATATTTGCAAAAGACCTATTTGATAAAGGACTTCTATCCAAAATATACAAAGAACTCATAAGACTCAACATTAAGAAAACAAACAACCCAATTAAAAAATGGGCAAAAGATCTGAACACCTCACTAAATAAGATATGCAGATGGAAAATAATAAGCATATGAAAAAACACTCAACATCATCTATCATTAGGGAAATGCAAATCAAACAGCAATGAGATACCACTACACACCTACCAGAACGGCCAAAATCCAAAACACTGACAATACCAAATGCTGGCGAGGATGTGGAGCAACAGGAACTTATTTATTGCTGGTGGGAAAGCAAAATGGCACAGCCAATTTGGAAAACAGTTTGGCAGTGCCTTAGAAAACTAAACATACTGTCACCATATGACCTAGCAATCATACCCTTTGATATTTACCCAAAGAAGTTGAAAACTTTTGTCTACACAGAAGCCTGCACATGGATGTTTATGTAAGTTTGACTCATCATTGCCAAAACTTGGAAGCAGCCAAGACATCCTTCAGTAGATAAATGGATAAATACACTGTGGTACATCCAGACGATGGAATACATTTCACACTAAAAAGAAATGATCTACCCAGCCATGAAAAGACATGCAGGAACTTTCAATAAGTGAAAAGAAGCCAATCGGTGTGATTCCAACAATACAATATTCTGGAAAAGGCAAAACTACAGAGACAGTAAAAAGATCAGCAGTATCCAGGGGTTCGGGGCGGGGAGGGATGAACAGGCAGCGCGCAGAGGATGTTGAGGGCAGTGGAACTATGAGGGTACTGTAAGGGTAGATACGTGATTACACATTTGTCAAAACCCATAGACTGTTCAACACCAAGAGTGAACTCTGACGTAAACTATGAACTCTGGGTGATAATGACATGTCAGTGTAGGTTCATCAATCGTAACAAATGTGGCGCAACATGTTCATAGTGGGGGAGGCCGTGCATGGTGGAGCCGGGGCGGCGAGGGTAGGAGTACAGGGGAGCTCTCTGTAGTTTCGGTTCAGTTTTGCTGTAAACCTAAAACTGTTCTAAAATATAAAGTTTAATTAAAAAAAAATCAAGGGCTTTTGCATCAAAACTGCTATGAAGTACAATAATAAAGCTAAATAATATTTGTGGTTTATAAGAGCAAGAAAATTGAAGTCAGCAAAAATCTGCCCATGGAAAAACTTGATAAATTAAAATATAATTGTTCATATGGTAGAGTACTCTATGGTCATTAAAAGTGATGAAGTAAAAGCCTTGGTAACACAGAAACATTTTTCAGAATACCATTACATATGAAAATTTATATGATCCCATTTTTGTAAAAAATATGCAAATGTAGACAGAAACACAGTGGAAGAATTATACTAAGACATTATGTGGCTATCTTCTCAGGGACGATGAAAGTAGGGTTATTTTTGCTTTCTTCTTTTCCTGACTTGCATTTTCTAAATTATCTTCGATGACCATATGCCACTTTTATTCAACATCCTCATTGATGTATAATGAAAATATCTTAACATTCACCTATTTAAAGTCTACAGTTCAATGGTTTAAAATATATTCACAGAGTTGTGCAACAATCATCACTAAGTTTAGAACATTTTCATCACCCCCCCAAGTCCTGTACCTACTAACAGCCACTCCCCCTTCCTACCCCGCACCTAGGCAACCCCAATCCACTTTCTGTATCTACAGATTTGCCTAATCTGGATTCACATAATATGTGGTCTTTTGTGACTAGCTTATTTCACTTTAGCATACTATGTTCAAAGTTCATCCATGTTGTAGCATGTATCGGCATTTTATTCCTTTTTATTGCCCAATAATATTCTATTATATGGATATATCATATTTTATTTATTCATCACTTGATGGATATTTAGGTTGTGTCTAATTTTTGGATATTATAGATAAAGCTGTTCTGAACATTAATGTGCAGGTCTTCATGTAGACATATGCTTTCATTTCTCTTGGATACATGCCTAGGAATGCAATTGCTGGGTCATATGGTTTAGCATTTTGAGGAATTATCCACATACCACTTTTTTAAAAAGAAAAAAGTTACAAAAATGAAAACAGAGCCCTTTTGGCTTTACACTAGTTCTTGGGCCTTCTTAAGTCTAATTTGCCAAGTGATATACAGCAAAGAGATGACCCTCTTCTACCTCAGCCAAGGAGGACATTTAAGGATTCTGCCCCAGATGCCACTGATTAAAAAGCAATGGGTCAACCACACATCCCAGGTCTTAAAGCTGGAAGGGATCAGAGTGGTCTTCTTGTCCAGTGGCTCTTGGACCTGGTTAAATATTTTATATACAAATCCCCAATCTCCACCCCCAGACCTATTGACTGAATCTCCAGCAAGGTGCGGTGATTTGGGAATCCATATTTTTAACAGTCCCCAGGTGGCCAGGTAACCCTCAGGGATCAATAAGGTTTGGGAACCACTGCTGTAGTCCGTCCTGCCTAAAGGATCACTCCTGAGAGATGGTGACGGGACATCTGACTCACACCGGTAACTGCGAGTTGACGATCTGAGCCCCAGCCACTTCTGCTGCTGAAGAGTTCACATAAACTCTCTAGCTGGACCTCTATTGTTTTTCCCTTACAATACACAAAGATAGAGTCTATTTCCTTCTTCATTAGTCAGCCCTTTGAAGATATGAACCTGACTGCCCTTGTCTTTTTCTCCTGCAAGATAAATATGCACAGTTGTTTCTAGATGTGCCCCACAGCCAACACCTCTTCTGTACCCACCAGTCTACCCATATTTCTCATCAAACACGGCAGTCACGGCAGATCACAAAGCTCCAAGCCAGCCACCTCCAGATGGAAGAACAGAGGGAAAAGTTCCTCCTATGTGCATTTTCATAAATATGGCCAAAGACATCTTTTCTAAGCAGTAGTAACCCCATATTATTCATTCAAACTAAGTTTGTTAAAAACCTATAACACAAAAGGAATTAATTTGGATCCAGGGAACATGAAATATCAGGAATGGCTGGTCCCTGATTCAAAGGGTTGACATAGCAATTTCAAAATGTAAATAATTCTAAGATAAGGTGAAATGTGGTAATCTCAAAAGGAAGGGAGAGCAAATCCAGCTGATGGTTTTACAGATGGTCCTGTAAAGCTGGTGGCATTAGAGCTGGGCTGCGAAGGGTGAGTCAGGGTCTCCACAGTGAAGACCGGAGGTGGAGGAGGGTCTTGGCAGAGGGTGGGCAGGAATGAAGAAACAAGCGTGTGAGCTGGAAATCTTCACTTCGAAGGGAGTCAGGGACACTCTTGGCTTGTATTCAACTCATTTTCATTAGAATTACTATCAAATGAGGTATTCTCGTTCTGTATTATTGATTTTTTAACTTAAATGCAATTTTTTAAAATTTAAACATATCTCTATTACATTTTATTGGGCTGGTTTTGGTCCAACATTCATAAACTAAGAGGTAATGAGATTGGAAGGTGTTTAAGAAGTCAGGGAAACCTACCCAAAAAAGAAAGTGAATTAGATCAGTCACTTTCAAGGTTTCTTGTTTTGTTTCTTTTTCTCCCTTTTTTAAAAGTAGTAAGATGCTGGCCGGGTGTGGTGGCTCACCCCTGTAATCCCAGCACTCTGGGAGGCTGAGGCAGAAGGATTGCTCAAGGTCAGGAGTTTGAGACCAGCCTAAGCAAAAGCGAGATCCCGTCTCTACTAAAAAAATAGAAAGAAATTAGCCGGACAACTAAAAATATACACACACACACAAAAATTAGCCTGGCATGGTGGTGCATGCTTGTAGTCCCAGCTACTTGGGGGGCTAAAGCAGAAGAACTGCTTGAGCCCTGGAGTTTGAGGTTGCTGTGAGCTAGGCTGACGCCACGGCACTCTAGCCCGGGCAACAGAGTGAGACTCTGTCTCAAATAAATAAATAAATAAATGTAGTAAGATGCTTTCCACACACACCAACTATAATCTAATTTAGAAAGCCAACATGTAAAAACAGGTAAATTCAGAAGAAGCAGATCTGGCTGACAGTGGCATGGGTGGGTCATCCAGAGTCTTCTGCACTCCCCGCTCCTAAACATGCCTCCCCCCGATGCCCAGCTGGAATGCTCTCGTGAGCCCAAGAGCACCCGTGTTCTTCAGATCCTGATGGCCACCCAGGAGATTCTGTGGCCTCGCAGCTCTGGATCTCCACAAGTCAAACACCTTCTAGATCTCTACACAGGCCCCTAAAAAAGATGTGAAACAGGACAAGGCACAGGAAGGCATCATGGGGCCCACGTACAAAGACTTCCCTCAATGAAAGCACGATGTTGCTGAGTACAGCCTCTCAACCAGTTATGCTGCACCCACAGGTCCTTCCTTTTTAGTTTCATTAAAATTCTTGGCCTCACGAATTTTAAACAGAACATATTCCAAGGAGTGGCAACGAGCGAACACTTAACTACAAGAATATCCTATGACTGCACTCACTGATTTAATATACTTCAGTTCTCTTTGGAGAGCCATCTGCCCTGTCTTCATGTGTGTGGCTCTCAAACTGTCTTTGCATTTGGAAAGTTCCTATAGGGGCTACACAGAAAACACGAGAAGAAATGGGGGCAGCCCCTAGGAACAAAGGCCAGCTCCTGGCTGACAGCCAGCAAGAGAACAAGGACCTCAGTCCTACAACTGCAAGGGACTGAATTTGGCCAATAACCTGGGTGAACTTGGAAGTGGATTCTCCCTTTAAAGACTGTAATAAGCAACACAGTCCTGCTGACACCTGCTTTCAGTCTTCTGAGACCCTATGCAGAGGACCCAGCTGAGCCCACCTGGACTTCTGACCTATGGAAACTGAGATAGTGAGATAGTAAGAGAGAGCGAGAGAGAGAGAGAAAGTGTTTAAAGGTCTTATAGCATTAGCTCCCATCTTTCTAATATCAAACACATTGGGAAAAAACCTAGAGAGATCAAGCCCTAAAGATCAAGCCCTTCAATTTGGTGGGGCCATGGGATGCCTAGCTATCTCATTAAACATCACTTCTGGATGAGTCTATGAGGATGTTTCTGGAAGGTATTAGCATGTGATTGGGTGGTAAAAGCAGGTGGTCTCCTCCATTGGGCATCACCTAATCACTGAGGACCTAAACAGAACAGAAGGCAAGAGGAAGACGATGCAGGAACATTGGTGCTCCTGGTGCTCAGCGCGTGGGACCCGGACTGGAATCTCCACTGTCTGGAATCTCCACCAACAACCCTCCAGCTCTTAGGCCTTTGAACTACTCCATCAGCTTTCATGGGCCTCCAGCTTGCAGACAGCAGACTGTGGGACTTCTTAGCCTCCACAACCGCGAGGGCCAACACCTTATAATAAATCTCTTTGTTTATGTATACTTTTAGTAGACATATAAAATCTCCTATTGTTCTGTTTTACTGGGAGGCCCTAATACACCGCCTCCTTATTGTTCTGTGGCATACGGCGAATGTCATACAGCATACTGTTTTTAAAAATTGCACTTGTCACAGGATTTTGAAAACATGATCATTTCTTTCACCCTCTCTTGCTCTGCAGGCAAGACTCTGAGTTCACTTTGCCGCACGATGTTCACCAGAACAGCAGGCGCGCTTCTCCCCTCACACCAGCTTTAAAAGGCGCCTGTGATTTAGGGTCCTCAGCACCCCTCAGGAAGCTGGACAGTGAAGAGAAATATTGATGACCGTGGAAAGGCCAGGGATGGGCATTCATCTTTAATGACGGCACTCCTTCCCTTGAGTTAAAGGGAATCAATCCTTCCTGCCTGAATTTCCTCCATCCATTATGTTCTCACAGGGGCTGACGCACAGTAGGAACTCAATATTTATTTCTTGAATAAATTTTTAAAAGGTCTAACTTACTTGTATAACTAAATTTTGTACATGATGTGAAATACGGATGTCTAAGAGAACAGGACAATCGAATTTATGGAAGAAAAAGTGCAGATAGAGATTAAAAGTCAAATTCTTTCTTTCATTATCCAAACTGTCAACATGTCCAGTCTTCTTGAAAGCATCTCTAGGAGCGTCTGCCGCTTTCGAGTTCCACTCAGTGGCAAATGCTGATGACAGCCACTCGATGGCCCAGTCCCCACTTTCCTGGCTGACACTCCCTCCAGACCCAGATAACCATGACTCTTGACAGTAACCTGGGTCCCTGACTCAGTCCTGGCCAATGACACCTGGGGAAAACTCTGCTTGGGTGTTTCTGGAAAAGGTTTTACTTGCTACTGAAAAGGGACACATGGCAGGGGAAAAAACTGCCCCTGTTCACCACAGCTATCATCATGTCTGCAGGAGACACCTGGAACTGCTGCAGCCACCTTGCGATTAGGATCACGAGGACAGACCTGCAGACAAGCTGAGGACCAGAGGGCAGAAGAGTGGCAGCACCTGGGTCCCTGATGATGTTCTTAAGCCACTGAAAAAACTGACCCTGAGAACTCTCCACCTTCCTCCAGACTTCCTGCTCAGTGGGATGAGATGGAAAATCCCCATCGCTTAAGCCAATTTTATAGTCGGATATTCTGCCGTGGACAGTGGAAAAGCATCCTAGCCCATACCCACGACCACCACCCTTACTCTCTCCCCCTGGGCTTCTGTCTGCTTTTGCCCCATTCTGGTCCATCCCTCCAAGCCACATCACTGCGGGGCCCGCTGCCCTGATGCACGGCCCTCGGATGAAACCCCCACCATGGTGCCCTTTGACCCACTGCAAGAAGCCCAGGCTCCTGCCTCAACCACAGACTCTTTACATGCAGATGTACCATCCAGAACACTCCACAGGGCAGCCCTGGAGAGATGTCCATGCAAGTGGTATCAGTTTCCTAGGGCTGCTGAATCAAGTGACCACAAACTTGGTAGCTTATAACAATAGAAATTTATTCCCTCACAGTTCTGGAGGTCAAAAGTCCAAAATCAGTATCACCAGGGCTAAATCAAGCTTTGAACAGGCCCACGCTCCCTCTAGATACTCTGGGGGAGAACCCATTCCTTGCACCTTGCAGCACTGGTGGCTGCTGGCATTCCTTGGTTTGTGGCCACATCACCCCAATCTCCAAGGCCAACGTTCTCAAGTCTCCACTTGGTCATCACGTTGCCTTCTCCTCTGTGTACATAAAATCTCCCTCTGCCTCCCTCTTATACAGACACATGTGGCTGCATTTACAGCCCACCCAGGTAAGCCAGGACAATCTTCCATCTCAAGATGCTAAACTTTAATTACATCCACAAAGGTCTTTTTTTCCAAATAATGTAACACCGGCTTCCAGGGATTAGGACTTGATACTTTGGGGGCATTATTCCGCCTACCACACACACATCTGGGTGCACTCTCCGCTCTGCCACCTCTGGAAGGAGCTGCCTCTGGGAAAGGGGAACCAGAGAACTGAGTGACTGGTCAGAAGCTAGAAGAGAATTCATTATTTACTTTATATACTTCTGTACTATAAGAATTTTGTTTAAAATTATCATAAAACCCCCAGGAATTTTTATCCCAATTTGCAACGTAATTCATATTACTGCATGGAATTTTTAAAAAACAACATGTTCTATCTTAGGCCAGGTTGCCCGGAAGGCAACCCTAAGACAAGGATTTATCTGCAAGTCACTTATTAAGGAAGTTCGACCAGTAAGGGAGTTGGGGAAGCTGGACAAAAAAGCAGAAGCCCAGCAAGGACACAGTTTTAGGCAATAGCCCCTGACCAGCAACGCAGTGTGATCCTGTGGAGAGCTCTAGGGGGTCAGTTATGCTCAGAGCTGTCCCCGGCTGAGGCCAGGGAGCTGGGCTTTCACATACCCACGCTTCTCCTTGGTTGATAAGGACTACCCCAGGGCATGTAGCTGCAGTAGCCAGGAACAGACTTCCTCAAGGAGGCCCAGGTGCTGGGTCATAGAGGAGAAAGCACAATGGTAAAAAGGGATCTAGGAGAACACGGACATTATCCATTAAGTGTTCTAACTGTGAAAAAAAATTAATAGATGTGCCTTCTTCTAGCCTGCCTTGTCCCTGCCATTTCCCGCCAGCAGGAAGCCCCCACCCCACCCCAATTCCCTTAACTCATCCAAATCCTGACTCAACTGTCAACACCCCGCTGGAGCTCACTGTGTCCAGGAGGCCTTGGCCAGTCTCTGCTTTCCCCCAGGCCACTTCTGGGCAGCAGGACACCATTAGCCCGAATGCTTTGCTGCTTCTTTTGTAGCAAGGCTTCTTCCCACCTGGATGCTCCTTGCGGGGCGGGGCCTCAGCAAACGCCCCTTTTTGTTCTTGTTCTTGAGCATCAAGGAGCAGGTCACTCTCTCTGACCCTACGGGGTTTCCCAATTCCCCGAGAGTTCGCTGTTATGTAGCCACTAATCTCCACCATCCTAAATTATTCTCATTCCGATGCAGTCTTCCACAGAGGGGTGCCAGCCGACCTCACCTCCCCCACCAGGAATCGGGAGGGCTGGCCGTGGCCCCACAGCCCATCCTCTCTGCATCCCGCCACTGCTGCAATCACAACGTGACACTTCGGGACCCTCCAGTCAAGCGGCCGCTGCTAAGAAGGAGGCAGAGGGAAAATTCTGGCCACAAAATATAAAAGAGGGACAGACAGTCTCCCAGGGCTCCACTGCCCCAGCACAGCGTCACAGTTTCAGATCAGAAAAAGTCAGGACTCGATAATCCGATAGAGGCTTTTTTGGGTCACTGTTTTTCTCCATCATTCTGGGAAGGGAAATTACTTGCTTGGGGAACGCAAATTGTACAAAGTATGCTTTTCTCTGTCGAGTTCCTAACAGCGGAAGAGCACTCGAGGCCCTCTCTAGAGACAAGAAGAAAAAGGATTTCAGAAGTTCAGGGGAAAGTTCAATGTGGCCCTGGGGCAAGAAATGCTCACAGGGAAGCTGGCTCCAGGCGGAAGTGTCACCCTAAAATAAAAGTTGGAGTCAGCCAAGGAAACCAATGTGGCTGCGGAAATGATGAGTATGGACTGACAAGGACGGAGGGGAGTACCTGACCCTCCAGCGATGGTGACAAGAGTGAGGCAAACCCAAAAGAGAAAGGTAAAGCCTAGAACGAGATGAGGTACATGGGACTATGCACATGCACACATGGGGACACGCACACACACACTCACTCCATTTAAAATTATGTTCAAAGCAAGAAGTTATATAAGGAAAGACTATGTTGAGGATAATAAAAAGTGGAATTATTGAGCTCCTATTTTATTTTCTTTTCTACAGGGAGATAAATATAACTAAACTCTGAGAGATTTTTGTTTCCCCATTAATGGAACCACACTATTTGCATCTGTATTAATTGGGATTTTCCCAAGAAAGAGAATTAATAGGATGTCTATATCTATATCTTTGGCTTAAGAGATTATGGAAGCTGGCAAGTCCAAAGTTTGCAGGGCAGGGAAGTGCAGAAGACTGGAAATTCTAGCAGGAGTTGATGTTACAGTCCTTCGAAGGCAGAATTCCTTCCTCTTCTAGGGACCTCGGTGTTTTCTCTTAATCCCCTCAACTGATTAGATGAGGGCCACCCACACTATGAAGAGTAATCTGCTTTACCCCTCTACTGATTGAATGTTAATCATATCTAAACATACCGTCTCAGACACATCTAGATTGGTGTTTGATCAAACCACCAGGTACCATAGCCTAGTGAAGTTGACACATAAAGTTATCATCACAGTATCATTCTGTAACTTGGATTTTTCTCTTAGCATTTCCTATAATTCCTTCCATACGAGTTTATACAGAATGACCTCATCCATAACAAGAATGTGCCATCCTTTGTTTAACTCTATGTTCCCCTAATGATGGCTAGGTATACTGTTTCCTTTTTGTCTGTTACTAGCAATGCTGAGATGATATCCTTGCACATGTCTTCTCGTGAACAAAGGCACGTGTTTCTCTAGAAGAGATGGACATGAGATATGGAACTACTGAGTTATGGATGGGGTGGGCACTTTAAAATTTTAATAAATGTTGGAAATCTGCCCCCAAAGCAAACCTAAAAATTTTAAATGAGCTCAAGCCTGGATGAATCAGATTTTAAGGAAAAAGCGCTCAGCCATGCTGTTCAGCACACTGGTGTGTCACAACCAAGATGAGGTGGGACACAAGAATTTGACAGAAGTACTGAGAGAGCTGCCAGAATACATCTGCGGTTATCCCTACCACCTCGCAGGGCTCACCTGTGCTGTGATTTGCTCTGGGCGGGGAAAGGACGGAGCTACAGCCTGGATGGGTGTGTGCCCAATTCCTGGTCCCTTCATGGGAATGATTATTCACAGGACAACCATCCATATCACAGGGGGAAAAAGGCAGAGAACTACTGTCTTTGGTGACTAAAGGCTATGATCTCAGAACCAATATAATTATCTTGGAAAAACCATGGCAATGAAAAATATGCCAGATGGTTTAAAAAGAACAAATATTGGCTTCCTTGCCAAAGCAGAAGGTGGTGAATTCTAGATACCATAGAAATTGATGTTACTGCCTGGCAAATCCTAGAGTAGATTCTTAAAGAGATGGTTGGGAACAAAAGATTGATCCCCAGAAACCTGCAGAAGTTCATGAAGAATAAATGAGAGCTAATGTGCTGTAGCACACACAGGATTACAGGACAGGGTCACAAGTTACAGGACAGAGTAGATTTCAGTTACAGAAATATATCTGCCCAAGCCTCTCATGACTGCCTTAGAGATGAATAAGATGGGGAAATGTAAGGTGGCACAATAGAACCATCTGACACCACTGCAGAAGGGTCTGAGTTAGTGTTAGGGACTGGAGGAGAGATCCCTGCAGCATGCCACGGGACTGTGTTCTTGGTGCAGCCTGTCCAGCACTGGGACCAGGTAGGAGCCACCTTACATATGAAACCTTCAGGGAAGCCAAAGCTGAGATGATACCCCAGATGTAAGATGATATAAGCATGATCAGAATTTTTTTTTTTTTTTGAGACAGAGTCTCCCTCTGTTGCCCCAGCTAGAGTGCAGTGGTGTCATCGTAGCTCGCAGTAACCTCAAACTACTGGGCTCAAGCGATCCTCCTGCCTCACCCTCCCGAGTAGCTGGGACTCAGGTGTGCACCACCATGCCAGGCTAATTTTTCTACTTTTACTAGAGACGGGGTCTCGCTCTTGCTCAGGCTGGTCTCAAATTCCTGACCTCAGGCAATCTTCCCACCTTGGCCTCACCAGGGTGCTAGGATTACAGGTGTGAGCCACCATACCTGGCCAGAAATGTCTTAACTGGGCAAATGCACAGAAGCTAACAGGATGAGATAAAATGGGAGTCAATTCAACAAGAGATTGAGTATGCAGGTGCGGATGGAGAGGAGCTGACTCCACTGAGCCACACGCGACAAAATCTGTGGGGTTGTAGAGATTGTAAAGGGTGCCCCAAAACCGTTCCATCTTCAGCTGTCCCAGCAGAAGCCCAAGTCCAGCTTTAGGAAGGTCAAGGCCTCACAGGTAGCAGCTGATTTCACGGATGCTCATGCCCTTCTGACCTCACCAACTGAGCACATCAAGGGTGACTCTCATGCATTCCCAGACCTGTTTATATCAGTTTTAATTTAAACTGATAAACTATAAGTGCAAAATTATTTTTTCCTCAGAAAACTAAGTTGAATCCTTTGAAGAGACTGAACAAAGGACAGTCACTTAAAAATAACAATTGTGGCTGAATTAGATGTGGGTGGGGGGCAGCTAGAAAAGATGAGAAAAAAATCATGAAGACACAGAAGGATTGTGCAGTCATATCCCTTTCCCACTTTAAAGAAACTGACACTTGGCCGGGCGTGGTGGCTCACACCTGTAATCCTAGCACTCTGGGAGGCCGAGGTGGGAGGATCGCTCAAGGTCAGGAGCTCGAGACCAGCCTGAGCAAGAGCGAGACCCTGTCTCTACTAAAAATAGAAAGAAATTAATTGGCCAACTAAAAATATATAGAAAAAGTTAGCCGGGCATGGTGGCGCATGCCTGTAGTCCCAGCTACTCGGGAGGCTGAGGCAGGAGGATCGCTTGAGCCCAGGAGTTTGAGGTTGCTGT
>CAUYRT010100095.1:0-82294 GCA_963574885.1 Lepilemur ruficaudatus | reverse complement strand
TTATTGAGATTTGCTATGTGCTGGGCATGAGGGATTCTACAATGTGCAAAGCAGATGAACTGTTAGTTAGTTGTAAGCTATTGCACTTATCTTTGTGTTTGCTACAGTACTGGCTTTCAAACTCTTTAAAAACCATAATCTACCCATAACACCCCCCTCACACACAGCCAGTGATTTAAGAAACAACGTTTACCTTTACCATATGTAATCACTGCACTCATTTAAACTCTGTCCTATTCTATTTCATTAAGATAAAAATGATGGCTGAGGCTGGGCGCGGTGGCTCACGCCTGTAATCCCAGCACTCTGGGAGGCCAAGGCCAGAGGATCGTTTGAGCTCAGGAGTTTGAGACCAGCCAGAGCAACAGCGAGACCTTATCTCTACTAAAAATAGAAAGAAAGAAATTAATTGGCCAACTAAAAATATATAGAAAAAATTAGCCGGGCATGGTGGTGCATGCATGTAGTCCCAGCTACTCGGGAGGCTGAGGCTGTAGGATGGCTTGAGCCCAGGAGTTTGAGGTTGCTGTGAGCTAGGCTGATGCCATGGCACTCACTCTAGCCTGGGCAACAGAGTGAGACTCTGTCTCAAAAAAAAAAAAAAAAAAAAAAAATGGTGGCTGAAACTGCATAAATTGATCTTACAGCTTATTAATAGGTTGTAACACACACAAGTTTGAGAAATACTCATTCCTTTATTCATCCAGTCATCCAAACAAAGATTTCCTGGGTGCCCTCTGTGTGCTGAGCTCTGGCATCAGAATAAAGAAGAGGAAGAGGAGAAAGAGGAGGAAGAGCACCTTCTCTCAAGGTGAGCAGGCCAGTGAAGATAACAGAGCCTGAAAGCAAAGGCCACACAGCACGCTGCGTACTATAGCGACGGTGCGCTTGGGGCAGATGTGCATATTGGTAGCTCAATAAATATTAATGGAATTAAATTGAACTGAGGCATAGGCGTCAGAATTATAAAAGGAAATGGGAATAATGACTTCCCCCAAAGCAGAACTTTAGCAGCTCATAGGTCTATTGTGATGTGCAACTTGCCTCCAAGCCCTGGTTCTCTAGTGCATTACTAATAGGAGTCAACCCTGGATATACACCTTTTGACCTGTCTCTAGAGATGGAGAAAGTGTGGTGGAGTTAGTTGTGTTTAGAAAAGGTGAAAACAATTCAGGTTTACCCTAGCAAAGGTTGGTTATGGGACAAAAGACAAACTTAGAATATTTTGCATTTCTTCCCCCAAAGCTTTGACAGGTGTTGTCACCATTGCTTTGCTGCAGGTGAGCTGCCACCTAAGCTACTGTCCAACTTGCCACCTTACTTGCCTTCTTTTCTCCTTACTCCAGATCAAACCAATTAAAACCAAGGTTGGTATAGAAACATCCATTCCTGGCCAGGCACGGTGGCTCACACCTGCAATGCCAGCAATTTGGGAGGCTAAGGTGGGAGGATTGCTTGAGCCCAGGAGTTCGAGACCAGCCTGTGCAACATAGTGTGTCTCTACAAAAAAAAAAAAAAAAGTGTTAGCCGAGCATGGTGGCGCATGCTTGTAGTCCCAGCTACTCAGGAGGCAGAAACAGGAGGATCGCTTGAGCCCAGGAGTTTGAAGTTGCTGTGAGCTATGATCGTGCCACTGCACTCTAGCCCAGGCCACAGAGCAACACCCTGTCTGGTAAAAAAGAGAGAAAGAGAAAAGAAACATCCATTCTTATCCTCTTTCTTGGGTCTTCCTAGTGCAGGCTGATCCTGGGATTCATTCCCTTCCATTGCTTCTGGGACTCTGCTCCACAGCCCAGCTCTCTCTTCTGCAGCTGATCTCTCCCATTTAAAGGGAAGAGGCAACATCTCCCATCTCAAATCCCCATCTTGCTACTGTCCATTTGTCTTGCCCACCCTTGTCAAACATTTTGAACAGTCTCTACCCTCTGACCTCCCATGCATTCCTCTACTATGACCTGGCTTTTGCCCCCATTGTTCACTGAAACTGCTCTCTGCAAAGGGTCCAATGACCCCCTTGTAGTCACATCCAACAAAAAAATGTCTCTATCATCCTCCATGTGCTTTCCCACCTTTGACACCCCTGCCCTCTCCCTCCATCGTGCCCCTGCTTACCTGGTGAGATGCCTTTGCAGGCCCCATCTTCTCTGCCTGCCCCTCGCTTGCTGGCCTTTTCCAGCCTCTTCCCATGCTAGTCTCCCCAGCAGATGCCGACTAACCAAGCTGAAAGTTCCAGGCGCTGAAGCAAAGTTTCTCCTTCTACTACACCCAATAGCTGGTCCACTCTCCTATCTGTCAACCCCTCTCCACCCTGTCAAGTCTCCTTCCCTTTGGTTTTTATCCCAGTCCTCTTGTCTGTTGTTCAAATGTTCATAAGAATGATTTTTCTAGAACACGTCTGATCGTGTCACTTCTGCATTTAGGTCATGTCAGTGGTTCCCCATCGCCTGAAGGGCCAAGTCCCAGCTCCTCAGCAGGGCGAAGGCGAAGCAGGCACTTCGAAATTGGGCAACTCACCCCTTGCACCCTTCCCACTGTTGCTGCTGCTGTCACTGTCACTCTGATATAACCACTGTGTGCAATGTGCTCCTCCGCGATTCCCAGCCTGGGCACCTGCTGTTCTCTCTGCCTGGTGTTCCCAAAGCCAAGAGTCCTACTCATTTTTCAATACTCCTCTGAAGAACAGAAGTACAGGAGCACAACACCCTCCCATCCCCCACCCCCATAGACTCAAACAGCTTCTCCTCTGGATCCCCAGGGTGCTCTGCGCATGCAGGAAGATGAATTCATACAGGCCCCTCACTAGCCCCTGAGCCTGTGTCTAACTCATTTTTATAGTCACTCCAGCATAGAGCAGAGTTGGATACTCAGTAGATGTTCAATAAACATGTTGTAAGTTTCCAGAGGGGTGGAGCTCACTGCTCTGACTCTAAGGATGTTTTGATTGAATTCCCCCACACCGAAACTTTTATTTTGAAAAAAATTTCAAACTTACAAGAGTTGCAAGAATAGCGCAATGAACCAGTAACAACTGGTGACTCTTCACAAAGAGTCACCAGTTGTCAACATTTTGCCACACTTGGCTTTTTCTATTTTTCCCCCGAACTAGTTAATTCCAGACATCATGATGCTTTACTCATACACATTTCAGGATGGATCTCCAAAGGAGAAGAATACAATCATCAGAAAATTTAACATTGATAAAACATTTTCTAATATGCAGTCTGAAATGCAATTTAAAATCCCCCGATTACGTCTTTTTAAACTGTTTGTGTTGGATCCAGGAGCTAATCTAGGATCATGCACTGATTTATTATAGTAGTCACATCTAAGTCTTCTTTTGGCATTCATGACATGTTTATGTTTAAGGAGTCCAGGCCAAACCCATTTTGCAAACTGTCCCTTTCTCATGATTAGATTCAGACTAAGCATTTTTGGCAGGAATACTACATAGGTGATGGTACATCTTCAATTTCCTCCATTATTGGTAATGCTGAGTTTGAGTATTTGGTTAAAGTCGATAGAGTTCTCCATTGTAAAGATAACTTTTTGCTTTTGTAATTAATAAGTAAACTGAGGATATTGTTGTGTGAATATCTTCTTTCCAACAATCTTTTACCCATTGCCTCAGACTTTGTTTTTTTTTTGTTTTTTAGAGACAAGGTCTCGCTCTGTTCAGCCCAGGCTGGAGTGCACTGGTGCCATCACAGCTCACTGCGGCCTGGAGCTCCGGGGCTCAAGCGATCCTCCTGCCTCAGCCTCCTGAGTTGCTGAGATTAAAGCCGTGAGCCACTGTGTCCCGCAAAAGACAAATATTTTAATAAGAATTATATTAATTCTGAAGAGTTCCATTGTGAAGTTACTATCTGGATCAAATTCTTTTAGGCCAATTTATGATCAATTATCTACATAGAAGACCTCTCCATTTACATTTTAATGAACTATTTCCATTGGGATCAGTTCTTTTTGTGTAAATATTACAAATTTTTTTTTGTTGTTCACATAACATTTTAGTGACTATAGCTTCTGCCTTTGTAAGTTTTCTGGTAAATCTTATTTTCTGCCAGTTTCAAATTATACATATCTAAGTCTTGCTATGTAATGTTCTACCAGTAATATTCTTTACGAATTGGATAAAAGGTGAACAGCCAATCCACAAGAAAATGGTGCCCACTAGTTGCCATTCCAGTTCTCGGATACCTGTATTATTGCCCATCCTTTGGTGAAGCAAAGTGTGAAAGGTGAAATCAAAATGCCATTTTGTTTTGGGGTCAAAACAATTTGAAACCGTCTGTTTACCTAAACTGTTGTAGGTTTTTGGAAGATAACGTTGGAAGGTAGCTCCAGCAGGCAAATGGAGAAAATGTCCCCCGCTCGTTAGTTTATTTCATAGATGAGCACAGACCACAGGCACAGAACACGTCAGCTCAGGGGAGGAGAAGAGCCAGGTATTTTCACCCTGCCATGGTCTGACTCCAACCCATTTCTTCTACTGAACAAATATCCATGCGCACATCAGTATCATTTTCCAAATGGTTGGTGCAAAGATTTCCTAGAAGCTGAAAACTCATGGAGGGAATCATCAATGCCCACTTCATTGGAAGCTTGCAATCACATTCTTTCATTATCTCTACAGGATTACTGCGTGAATAAAACGTAAATATTCCTGAACTGCCCAGGGGCCTTGGTAGCTCGCGCTCCTCGACCACGTGCTGGAAAGGCGAGCGACCTGGCGCCCAGGGCAGGGCCCTAGAGCACCAACTCTGCCAGGTCTCCGGGACGAAACCGACAGCGGCGTGCAGGGACAGCGCAAGGCGGAGAGCGCGTCGCACGCGGCCTCAGAGGCCTGGGTGTTCCCGGTCGCAGCCTCGAGCGCCAGCTTCGCCGAGAACACGGTCTGCGCCGCCAGAGGCCAAGCCGCTTCCCGGGGGCATCGCCAGTGCAGCCCTCGGGCGGCCCTCACTCGCCGCCCTGCTTCCCAGCATCCCAAACAGTAACTGCAGCGACAGTAACGAATCCTTGGGGGTGTCCGGGCCTTCTGCAGGCTCCCCAGCCCGCCGCTGTATTTGAGAGGCGCGCAGCGGGGACGCCAGCCTCCTCCCCATCCCCGTCTCCCTCCTCCCTCCTCCGGATCCTCCCCGCTCTCGTCTTCCTTCCCCTCCTTCTCGTCCCGACCTTCCGTCTCCCCGCCCTGCCGGCCCCGCCCACTCCGCCTCTCGGACCCGGCCGCCGCCCCTCCCGGAGCTGCGCGGCCGGGCGAGCGGGGCGGAGCCGGGGGCGGGGACTTCTGGCACTTTCTGGGCGCCGGAAACGCCGGCCACGGAGCCGCGGCCGCCGCGGGCGCTGCCTTTCCTCGTTCTCCGCCCGCGCAGCCGTGGCCGAGTGGGGCCGGGGAGACCCGCGCTGGATCGTGGAGGAGCGGGAGGACGGCACCACCGTGAACGACTGGCACCGGTGCGGTCGGCGGCGAAGCGCGGCTCGCGGGCCTCCTCCCTCCGGCCCGGTCGCGCGGGGCCCACGAACGGCCGGCCCCGCGAGCGGCCGGGGGGCGCTCCCTGGGACTCCGCGCCCCGCCCCGGCGGCGGGAGGGGGCTCGTCCGTGGCTTCTGTGCGCCCTTGCCCGGGCTCTCGGGCTCCTGAGGCTTCCTTTTCCTCTTTGGGAAGTTGATTGGGGCCCCACGAGTGACTCCTGGCATGCCTTTGCCACTGGGACAGTGTGTGTGGCCTTAGGGTCTCCGCTCCCTCGCCCATCCTCAATCCTCCTGATGTTTCTGGGAGTTCAAAGGCAGCCGGAGAGAGAGTGTGTCGGGGGGAGGATCTTGGTATGTAGTGGAAAGATTAGGAATTTGAATCTCAACTTTGCACCTAGCTCGGTGGGCCTCCCGCGAGCTGGGCCTTCTGTGAGTTACGCGTCCTCCTCCTCTTCGTCATCTGGAGTGGGGGGTGTCTGCCTCCCTCCGTCCCGCTCTGGTGGGGCTTCAGGAAGGGAAGCCCTCTGCCCTGCCCTTCTAGCCCCCGGGGCTCTGGCACCTCCAGGCCTTGGGAGCGATGCCGAGGCAGGTCCCAGGGCAGGGCAGAGCGGCAGCCTGGGAGGCGTGAGGGGCATGACTGGGCTGGACTGGAAGAGGCCTGGCCTGGGCCTCCCAGGAGCCGAGCTCTGGTTTCCTACCCTGGCACCGTGGACCCGCCACTCACTGCTCTCAGCTCTTTTCCTTAAAGTGGGCTTAGTATTTTAGGAAGATTGCATGAGATAATGTACGTGTGAAAACACCTGATAGTATTCTGATTCTAATTTCAGTTACTACGACCTTTTCATCTGGCTCAGGCTTTGCCCGTTAGTTAATTGCCAATGGATGAGATTGCTAGACCCTCCTCCCCAAGATAAGCCAGTGTTTTTAAAACAAAATAGTACTTTACATAGTGGATAATACTATTTCAAGGAACAGAGCAAAAGGGTTAAAAGATATTTTGGTAGAAAGCAGGTATGAGAAGCGTATTTGTAAGTTGGAGGGTGACAGTTCTCCCCAGGTTGATCTGGACTGGGCTCTGCCTGAACATCACCCTGGCACCCAGGCTGGGGCCTCCATTCACTGCTCTCTGCCTTTCTGTCCTGATAGGACAGAGTGGGATGCCACCGGCTGGTCCAAAGGGAAGCTCCGGGAGCTCCTGGTGGGCATTGCTGTGGAGAACGAGGCTGGCCGCTGCGAGATCAGTGAGCTGAAGCAGGTGGAAGGTGAGGCTTCCTGCAGCAGCCGCAAGGGAAAGCTGATTTTCTTCTCTGAGTGGAACATCAGACTGGGCTGGAAAGGTAACAGGGGCCTGGGGCACCAGTGGGGCCGGAGGCAGCCTTGGGGCAGAGTCAGTTATTTATGAATGCATTCAGTGAATATTTTTAGAAATCCTGCTGTGGCCCGGAATTGGTCTCAGTAGTTCCCCATGCTTTCACCACACTTGGCGCCCGCCTTCCTCCCAGCACTCAGCTGTGGAGAGTGCATTACTGTCAGCTGGGCCTGAGTTGCTGCCTAGGATGATCTTTCCCAGACAGCTGCCTGCCTCTTTCAGGTCTGTTGTGTTTCTCCATCCTAGAAATGTTGCCAATGCCCGTACGTACGGTCCCGCTTCCCCAGCCCCCGCACTGACATGGTGTACTGTGTGTGCCTACGTAAACGTGGCACTTACTGTCCTGTTCCCTCCGCATCCCCACTTTTACCAGGGCAGGGATTAAAAAAGCACAGCTCTATTGAGATATAATTCACATATCCTACAGTTCATCCATTTAAAGTGTATAATTCAGCATTTTGCAGTGAATTCGCAAACTCAGAAAGAAATCCTGTACTTGTTAGCAGTCACGCCCCATTTCCCTCTTCCGCAGGCCCCTGGCACCTATAATCTACTTTCTGACTGTGTGGATTTGCCTCTGGACATTTCATGTAAATGGAATCATACAGCGTGTTTCGGTGCTTCATTCCTTTTTATAGCTGACTGATGTTCCACTGTACAGGTATACCACATTTTGCTTTTCCATGGGCATTTTGGTTTTAGTTCTTGGGTATTTTGGTTAAATTCTCCGGTGGTGCCTAGTTCCTGGCTGGGCAGACAGTACGTGCTCAGTAAACACTTGCTGCATAAGCAAGGATTTGGAGACACAGACAGGAGGAGTAGGACAGGGAGAGATCTGGTCCTGGAGGGCTGGGCTGTGTAAAGGTGTGGGCCTCAGCCCAGACAGGTCTTTCCTTGAGAGTTTGTGTTAAAGAACAGTCCAATTAGCTGTCCTGGAGCCTCTGCCCTCGTGGCTCCCTTGCTAGCGTGAGCCCAGCCAGGGCCCAGGGAGGTGTTGAGCAAGTGTGGAAAGCAGTCCTTTTTCCCCCTAGGAACAGGACCCTCAAGCTGGGAGTTTGCCCTCAGCGGCACCCCAGCGGCCTGGTTCCCTACCCTTCCCCAAGACAGTGCTCTCGGGCCCTGGGGAACCTCATGGCCTGTGTCTCTTCTGTTTTCTTTGGCCCAAAGCAGCAGCCAGCCCCTTTGCAAGATAAGACCCACCCACTGCCAGACAGGCTGCCAGGGCTGTTCCAGCATCCAGCCCCAGAGCTGGCAGGTGGGACCTGTCAGGGAGGAGCCAACACTGCAGTCTTGAAAGAAATCCAGCTGCATGGAGTCCACATGGGACCTCCGCAGCCACGCCTCCCTCCACTCAGTCTCTCCGTGACCTGAGCTCACTGTCCCTTCTGTTCTCCCAGCCCTTTTGTGATTTCTTCTCCGCAAGATAGCCCTTTGTCCTGCTTTGACCAGGCGGAGAAAACTGCGGGACAGAAAGAGAAGCATGGGTGACACGTCTCCCTCGGGACGCCGGCCCTGGGTTCACACAGGCTCTGGACGGCCAGGGTCCAGCTACCACGGGGGTGCCGGGCAGGGTCAAGTAGTGGCATCTGGTGAGGGAGGAGGGTGGGCTGTCGGGTCCGGCAGTTTTGCAGAAAACCAGTCGTTACTTCTTAATTGAAGAACTCGCTCTGTTCATTTTAGGTGTCATTAAAGAATCTGGCGTGAAGCACAAGGGATTGATTGAAATACCCAGTCTTTCTGAGGAAAATGAAGTAGATGACACTGAGGTATCTGCTGGAGTTTCGTTCTTTTTTTCCATTCCAGCTTCTGCTGTAGACATTGTGCATTTGGAAAAACCTTGATCAGCCTGCGTGATTCCGGTGTGGTAGCTCTGGTGAATTGTGGGGGGCTTGTGTGCTGAGGATTGCTTTTCTGTGGGGGCAGCATGGTGTGTTGAGCTGGAATGGTGACGACAGGGTAAGGCCTGCACCCTGGAAAGCCACCTCGCCTCTCGGGGGAAGCGCTCAGCAGCCTGCATGGCTCGGCGAATGTGAGTTTGTTTCTCTTCCCCTGCGCCGTTGCGGTTTCCTTTTAATAGTGAGACTTCTCAGCCTTTGGCGGTGATCGCCCTTGGTTGTGTCTCAAGGGTTTTTCGTGGCTTTTGACCAGCTCTCCTAGTTCTCTTGAGGGACAGATCCTGGGGTAACTGCCATGCCTGGCTTGCGGTTAGCGCCCTCTAACCGAGCTGAGAGCCGGTTCTGAGGGCGGGATCGTTTGTACAGCGGCTGTATTTTCCAAACTAAGATAGTCTGACAAAGGGTCTTTTTGATTTGTGAATGTGCTTAATGTGAAGGCGGCTTTTCAATGATAGCACTAAATCCTACTGAGCAGCATGTCTTGTGACACGCCTTTATTGAAGGTGATGACATGCCAGGACGGTGGGGCCTCTCAGATGGATCTTCAGCTGTGCAGTAGCTATTCTCAGGGAGGGACTGGAGTCACTTTGCTGTCTTCACATCCGTCAGCTGAGCAGCTTTCCACAGCACGTTAAACTGGTTTTTGAGATTTAGTCCCTCAGTAGCATTACAGAACAAACTCCTTGGATTCGAACTGGGATCAGGTCCAGCTCAACTGAATCATCCAGACACTAAATGATTTCAAATCAACACCCCTTTTCCTTTTGAGACTGGTACAGAGGCATCCCCCGGTCCCTCTGATGCCCCCCTCTCCCATCTTTCCCGTCTCCCCTCTCTTCCTCCTTCCCTCTGCCTCTCTCTGTCTTCTACTCTTCCTCTCACGTTCCCAGTTCTCCCTGCCAAAAAATGTAGCTTGAGGCCAGGTTATTTCGGAACTTATTTACCTAATTACAGTGGCTTCAGGATTCTAGACCAACGCTGTTCCATATAAATGTAGTGCAAGCCATGTGTGCAACGGTAATTTTTCTAGTAGTCACAGAAGTTAAAATCAGTGTGGTGGTCGTGCCTCTAGTCACAGCCACTCTGGAGGCTGAAGCGGGAGGATTGCTTGAGCTTAGGAGTTTGGGTCCAGCCTTGGCAACAGAGTAAGACCCCATCTTTTGGGGGAAAAAAGTTAAACAGGTTAAATTTTTTTTTTTATTTGAGACAGAGTGTCACTTTGTTGCCCTGGCTAGAGTGCCGTGGCAGCAGCCTAGCTCACAGCAACCTCAAACTCCTGGGCTCAAGTGATCCTCCTGCCTCAGCCTCCCGAGTAGCTAGGCCTACAGGCATGCACCACTATGCCCAGCTAATTTTTTCTATATATTTTTAGTTGGCCTGTTAATTTTTCTATTTTTAGTGGAGATGGGGTCTTGCTCTTGCTCAGGCTGGTTTCGAACTCCTCACCTTAAGCGATCCTCCCGCCTCGGCCTCCCGGAGTGCTAGGATTAGAGGCGTGAGCCACTGCGCCCAGCCAGGTCAAATTAATTTTAATAACATTTATTTAACCCTGTATATAAAAATAGCATGTAACATAAAAATTAGTGAGATATTTTACATTTTTTTTTGTACTAAGTTTTCAGAGTCTGGTGTGTATTAAATTGTACACTTACAGCAAGCCCATCTCACTTCAGACCAGTGACATCTGAAGTGCTCATGTGTACAGTAGTGGCTACTGTACTGGACAGCACATTTCTAGACCCTGATAAGAGCCATGGACCACATCAGCAATATAATTCACATACACACAGTTTTGTATGCAAATGAAAGGGGTCACATTCTGTGACGTCCATTCAAGATGTCGCGACTGACCCCTCCGTGGACCCTGGGTGACATCGTCCCCACTGTGTGAGGAAACCTGTCACCTCTCTCATCTCCCCTTCCCCTCATCACAGTTCTCTCATCCGTATGGCCCAGCATTGTAATACAGCAAACCAGATTTTTCTTAGGTTTGTATTTTTGTGATTTGTAGGTGAACATGAGTAAAAAGAAAGGAGATGGGGATATACTGAAGGATCTTATGAAAACTGCCGGCACCGCCAAGGCCAGGGAGGCCCTTGGAGATTACCTGAAGGCACTTAAGACTGGTAAAGAAGGCATCCCTTGTGAACCAGAGGGTGCCTTTTCGATTTATGCAAGTTATCCTCTGCCCTATGGTCTGAATTCCCAGATTAGGGATGTCTGATGTCTAAGGCTCCAGAAGCAACTCTTTATACTGCAGAATAATTTGTAGTCTGGAAGTTGAGAGCTAGTCATGGGTGGGTAAGGCCATAATTAGTGATTATCAGTATTGTACACAGTGTGAACCATTTTGCCTACAGAACGGTTGTTAATAGTTTTCTGGAATGAAAATTATTTGATCAGTTATTTGTGTAATTACTTGTTTAATGTCTGTTTTCCTGCTAGACTATAAGCTCCATGAGGGCATGGAAGGTGTCTGTCTTGTTCACTGCTGTATTGCCAGCATCTAACACAATGCCCGGCACATAGTAGGTGCTTAATAAATCTTTGTTGAATGAATGAATGAAAGTGACTGCAGGTTTTATAGGTATAGTTGAGTTTACCTAGATAATCTCTACACTGCATGGAAGTGAGGTTATTGTCTTCGTCCCTTTTCAGTTAGAAGTTATCAGCCAGGCAAATGGCCAGGAGGGCCTGTATCTCTGCACCTCATGCTTGGACCCTGCTACCTGAGTATCTGGTTATTGGCATAGATGGGCTGGGGTTGTCACTCTTCCCACGAGACCGCACATGTGGCTGGCTCACAAGCTTGAATAATATGAGGACAAGCTTTGAGATGGTAGTGAAGGCATGAAAAAGTGTCTGTTTTGACAGCAGGTGACAGCCACAAAGCTATTAGTAGTTAATCACATGAAACTTAGCTATTTGGAAAAGAAATTTTGCAAATTTTGCTGTTTTATCAAGAACTTGATATAAGTGAGGCATTTGAAAAAAGAATAAAAGGCATTTGTGGAACTCATGTTAATCAGTAGTTTTATATGTTAAAAGCATGGAATGGTCTTTAAATTTTCAAAATGCTATAGGAATTCTTTTTACAAAAGTCTGTTCTTTTATTTTCTTATATGCTGTTTTGGGTTTTCTACCTCACTCTTTGTGCTTAAAAAGAAAAGGTCTTTATTAAAACCATTTCCCACATTTCTTTATAGAATTTACAATGGGAATGCTTTTACCAACGAAAGCTATGGCAGCCCAAGAATTGACTGTTAAAAGGAAACTGAGTGAGAATACCTCGCAGGTATGACCTTTGGTGGCCAAGATTGTAGAAAGGAGGAAAAGGAAATGTTTAATGAGTGTTAGAGCTCCAAACAGTCTTTTGATGATGGAGAATGAAGGATAGTGAGGAGGGCACTAATCCACCTTTGGGTCCCCTGTGAGTCTTTTAAGATCAACCATTTTGTTGTAGAAATGATAACTTTCATTCTTGATGGAAGAGAATGTATGAATAGGCCTTTTTGTAGGATAAACAAACACTTAATTCAAGACTGTTCAAAAGGCAGTGTTCTTTGGTAGGCAACAGATTACAAAATCAGGTGACTTTGAGATTCACATACCAAAATGGAAGAACCTTTCCTGACTTTTGTATTGGGAGATTTTAGATCCTGTGCTTGGAATTGAGGAACAGGTGTGTGTGTAATTAATACCCTTTAGCTGTAAGGACAGTTGTCTGCCATCTGCTCACTTTTGTCCTCAGAGCCATATTTACATGTCTAACTAGGATTAGGGATGTTCAGTCATAGCCTGGGAATGAGCTCTGTTTCTCAAGTAAAGACTGGGATTGGTGGTATTAAAAAGACTTTCATGTGTCTCAAGTGGGTAGTGTGGAACTTGGGACATTCTGGTGTTTTATCGAGAAGACTGACTTTTTAAATCCAAGCAGCTTAATCTCTTGGTATGCTAATTATCCTCTGGATCCTCTCCTCTTCTCGAGGTTCAGGCCTCATCTCCAGTAGCACTGGGTGTAAAGATTCGCACTGTGGCTCTGCACATGATGGACTGTTTGACGCAGCTGTAGAGCAGCTGTGTAGTATCTTCACTGTGAAAGATTTAAGTAACTCCTTAAGCTAATAGCTTAAATGCGGACATTGGGGGAAAATGGGCCACAAACAGGAGCTAGTTTTTGACTGAAGGAGTCTGGGATGGCGGTGATGGGAACATTTGTGAGGCTGGCTTCTGAATATTGAGGGGGGAAAGATGGGCATTTTTGGACTGTGTCAGCATTTAGGGGGTATATTGTTTTCTCCCTCTGGGAAGAGAAAGCTTTTGTGTTTTTTTCTGTAAGTAAAAGCTGTATGTTCAGGATTTTAAAAAATCTAAATCATGGTAATTTTTATATTTAGATTAAAATGATAACATATAATTAACATGTCTATTTTATGTTTTGCTTAGTTGGTGCAAAAATTTTCTAAATCTCCTGCTGTATTAGAAGTTAAAAAGGCAGGGAAATTCCAGATGTTTGATGGGAACATCACTGGTGAATATATGTGATGGTAAGTAACCTCGGGGTTATAGAAGTAAGCTGGGGCGAACTCTTCCTTTGGTTACTCTTGCTTTTTGTCCGTGCTGTTTTTAGCACTAAGTCACGAGGGTCTTTGTTGCATCACCCTTGACATCAGTTCGCTGTTCTTCATACCAGTATTACTGTGCTAGTTTGGCAATAAGACAGTTATCAGTGGTGCTGGCATATAAACTGGAAGATGGGACTATGTATGTTGTTCATTGATTCTTCTAGTACTTAGGGGTTTTATTGAAATGATTTGGTTTTTTTGTATGTTGTATTGTGGGAAATTTTAAAAGATATTTTCAGTGGAATTTCTTTATTTTCAGTTAAATAAAAACATCGTCATGAAATGGAGATGCAGGAACTGGCCAGAAGGTATGGTATTAGTACAAAAGTTCCAAAACACTAAAGCTGAGTTTTTCTCCCTGGGTAAATTTTTCTGTATAATGCAGTAATAAGATTCCTGGTTTTCTTCTAGAACAGTATGTGACAGTTGTACTGAATTTTGTGCCTACTCTAGGTCAAACGGAATTACAATTGAACTGTAAAGGAGTTCCTGTCTATAAAGAGAACATGAAATTCTGTTGGCAGAAGCAGCATTTTGAAGAAATAAAAGGTTTATTTTAGGGTGGTGCAGCTGACCACCCTAAATGGTTGAATTAGTTAAGATTTTATACGGGCATTACTTTTTGTAAGCAGAAAAAGTGTTAATGTTTACCTCTTCCCTGTCCTTCCTTTTAAAAAAGAAAACCCTCTTAATTTATTTTATATTGGATGAAATCCATGAACCTATTCAGAATATAAAGCATTGTTTGACTCTTCACTATAACTAGACTCTGCATTGCATTAAAAGCAAGCAAACTGAAATTCGGTGTTAGTAACCTCACGTTTCATAGATGTTCCTCTGACACTAGATCAAGTCTCTGAGTATAGATAGTTGATATTTCCCAAGCTTTCAGCTATGGTTTTAGTTCAAGAGAACAAAAAATAAATGGCATGTTGGTACTAGACCTTTATTTTACTTTACTTTAGGGTTTTTAAGGTATGTATCTCTTAGGTACTAAAACAGTGGCATGTTGCACTCAAAAGCATGGTCAAGTGAGGGCGTGTTGGCTGCATTCTGTTCCACCTCTCCCTACCGTCTGTGGTTGGCCCTGCAGTGATTATGCACTTTTGGGTGGAGAGGACAGAGAAGTCTGTGGGGATAAATTACTGTTGTGGACTACCATTAACACTTTCAATGAAAGACTATAATGGATAAGTGCTTCCCCCATTCACGGTTTTCTCATTAGACTGAAGCAACGTATGTAAACAAATGAAAAGTCATCACAATCAGTTTAATTAAGTGCACAGAATAGCAATCAGTCATGTCAATAAAAATAAAACAATTATTTTTACATCAAGTGTGCTTTATTTCCTCCACAGGTATTCTGTTAAATAAAGCACCATTTATATACTGCCAGGCCACAGCTAAAGAGGATTCTTTACAGAATCAAATTTCTTGTGGTTGTTCCGTATACAAGTAAACTTAATTTTGATAATAAGAACCACAGCGATCGGAGGCGATTTGCCTCTATTATAAGGTACAAAACTGGCACAGAGGACACCATATTATACACAGTAAAAATGCTGTAAGTTTAAATTACATTGTACAGGGCCAGGGAACCCTGTTCCTCCCAGACAGCCATAGTAAATGAAAGCCACTACAGTGAACTCTTAATTACATAAAACATATCCATTATCTGATTGCCCTTTAGAAAGTATACTGAAGATGCAAGTTTTTTCATCTGGAGTTCTGCCTGACCAAGAATTAAGCCTATAAATCTATCTTGCCATTCAAGCAGAGAGCACTGGACAAACTGAAGCACAAAAACAAATAAGCAAAACTTATACAAACAGCATGGGGAAGGGGGGACTTAAAAGTAGACATGCTACACCTAATGTCAAGAAGCAGCTTGGTTTCCTTTGCCAGATATCCTTGTGACCACGTGGATTGTAGACTCAATGGTCCTACACAGGGTATCTAAAATGTCGTGTTGCTGCATGTGACTAAAGAGTCCTCTGGAATGGCCACAACTGAGTGATAAAGCAGCCTCAGGGTCCTGGGAGGGCAAAGCTTGACCATCACAGCTTCTCAAGTCAGCTAAGTCAGACAGAACTGCAGAGATAGAAGTAGAAGGGAACTCAGATTCTTCCTCAGCTAGGGTGGAATCCTTGGAACAGTGGAGATCTTTAAATTCTTTACAGTCTTCAAATCTACCATTGTTGGACTGTTCTTCTGCATGCTGTGACCTGATACTTGACACGTCTTCTGAAAACGAAGATGGAACTTCCATTCGATATTCTTTAACAGAACTATTTTCAGGGGAAGGAAGATCTTGCTCAGTTCCTGGATCAATAATTGAGGAGTCTCTTGTCTCATTGTCTGAAGTGCTGGTTGGGGTCAGGACCTCCCTGGTTTCTGTTTTCATGTCACTGATGCAGCTGTCTACAGTGTGTTCCTCATCACTGCTAACACGCCGCCTTTTAACAGGAGTTGCCCCTTCATCATCTGTAAAAACAAACATCAAAACTGAAACTTCTTGGAAGGAGGCTACTAAGATTGTGGGAAGTGAATTTTGTTTTTAGCATTTGTATTTAGGAGGTTCAATTGAACATAAAGCTATTAAAAAAGTCAGTTACACCAAGTGTATTCTTACCTTCCCCCACGCTAAAAGTAATGGTATTGGTCCATAAAGCTAACCTTTAGTTTTTCTTTCTTTGGCTTCTTGCTCTTGGAGTGAGTTTCTCTGTTGCAGACACGTCCTGCATTTGCTTAAAAGCTCTTGCAGAGTTGGAATTAGAGCTGGGTTTAACTGTTTGGGAGTGTGTACTGACAGGAGCAAAGCAAGGGCCCTCAGGTCCTGCAAAAACCCAGATAGGAACATTTCAAATCCTAAAGCCAACATTTTGTTTACAGTTAAATGCAGATGTTTTCTCCTCCAGAAATTCCCTGTTTTCTCCAGCATTTTTAGAAGAATGCTAAAACCAGAAAGCCGGTATTATGATACTACTGTTTTTCATCAGTTCTAAGTCACTAATACCATTATTTTATGCCCACAAGTAAGACCAAAGACTCAAAATAGTGTTTTCTGAAAATGGAAAAGGAAAAAATATACATATCAGTAATAGAACTTAGGCAGACTTACATAGGACTCTTAAAAACAAACTTTGAACCATGGGAAATTTAGGTCTCATTAGTATAATTTACAGTTTCTCAAGCTAAATTCTGGTAGAAGCCACAAATCGGTCTTCCTCGCTCAGCTTTGTAATCTGTTCTGGCTTGTAAGCATCTTGTTATTTGGGAGACTGCTGCCGAACAGCACATTTCCAGAGTGTTCCATCATTCTGTGACATGGCTGCCCTGGGAGTCCACACAAAACAAGTAACTCTAATTTTAACTGCCTTTATAATCACTAGATCATTAATCTGATTATTTCAGTTACTTAGGAGCTAGAAACATCACAAGTAATGTTTCCAAAAAACAGAGATAAAAGGAGTATCTCTTAGTGGTCTTACTGTTCTATTTAATGACATTAGCTTGTGTCTTCTAAGGTGACAGAGTGTGTGCTACATACAAGGCATGATGGTGAACACATTTTTTAAAATTTGGTTTTTTCATATGTGACTTTTTAGGGTTTGAATAGTAAAAGTTATAGTAAAATCATGACAGCCAGATACAAAGTTGATTTAAGGAAAGTTCTGAAGTATAAGCCGCCTCCTTTGTGTAGTTCTTACCCCATTTAAAGAAGCACTTGCTTTGGAAATTTCAACTCGGTTGGTGAAATCAGATTGTAGGTTCTGATACTGATTTATCAAGTTTGTAATAAGGGTGCTGATCAGATTGGCACAGTTTGCTTCAGAAAACACTTGACTTTGAACCTGAAAAAAAACATTAAAAAAAAAAAAAATCTCCAGAAAACCAACATAATGAAAACACAAGCATCAGCTAATCAGAAGTGACACATTGAGTTTCCAAAGTACCACATACCTTTAGAAGGAAATGTGTCATGAATGTGTAAACGATGTTGTTGTTTAAAAAAGTTCTTTCATCCATTAGGATACATTTAATATATTCTGCAAAAACGGGATCTTCACACAAAAGCTTGATGCAGTTTTTTGACATAGCGGACTAAAGTGGGAAGAAGAAGCACTGATGGTTGAGCACTGAAATGACTGAGGACTTGCACATTGCATATGATGGACATCAGAAGTCAATAAAAATCCCACTTTAAAGGCTACTTCTAACTCTGTTAAACTTTTAGTTACAGCAGCTGTTCTTCCAATACATTAAAATATTACTAATTTGGACTATAGAGGTAAGGGTTGGGGTAAGACACTGACGGCAAAACTGAACAGATACGTTTTAAAAGAAATGCAGGTTTACTATCCAGTATTGAGGGAATTAACAAGGACTAGAAAGTTAATTCAACAAAGAATAGGATGAGAATGTTTTCAGGGGACCAATTAAGGTATAATTAATAAGTAATCACATGTAGAGAAAAGATAACTATTAAGAAAATAAATTTACTCTCTAAAATGGCTTAAACTTTATAATCACATTAGCAATAGTAATTTATTTGGTAAATACCTTTTTCCCTCAAACACTGCAAAGGTAAATAAACCTCTTCTGCTAATTATCTCCCACAGAATTAGTGGTCCCAATATATGGCAATTTTACTAAAATTTGGTTTTCCAGTTTTCAAATGGTCATGGCTCTTAAACACAAGTAGTATGTCTTTAAGCAGATAATCTCCCTAGATTATTTGTATTTTAATCATAGGTGGTTTATGGGGATGACAAAAAGGACTTTCAAAAATAGGACAGATTTTAGATTATATGTACATGTACATACTTTAAGCAACTGTAGTGAGTAAATTGCTCAAGGTCACAGAAATTAAGCATCGAGTAGGACAAGGATGGACCCGGGTCTTCAGATTCTTAGTACTGGGAAAAATCTGCCTTAGTCTACTAGGCACAGCCTCTGCTTCTTGCATGGGATGGCTGCTTCTACAGGGCTGGAAGCTTTGGAAACCTTATATGGTTTGGCTTTAAGGGAAATTTACAGGGATGGTGAGTTCTGTGAAAAGCAGCCAAGGGAGAACTAGATAATGCAACAGGGAAGCAACAGGTGGTGGTAGAGCACAGAAACCAAAAAAGTACTCAAACCAGGAAGAAGGAAAAGAGCAACAGCAGGAACAGAGAGGGAAAAAGAAAGATCTCCAATTTACTGGACAGACCACTTGGCTCAAAACTCAACTAGTACAAGTCATTTTCTGAAAGCCTACTATCTATTGAGTCTTATGAGCTAAGGTCAACTGTGCTAAGATCAGTATATGCCTTTCAAAGATTACTGTAGAAAACAAAGTAACACTTCTTCAGGGAACAGAGATTACTCAGTTAAGGTCTCTACACTTGAGGAACTCACCTTTTGGGAAAAGGAGATAAAACATAACCTGTGTGCAGTATGATGAACATCTAGTAGAATACAGAGAGCTACTGCGGGTAGGAGGCTGCACCAGACTCAAAGTACTTCAGAAACTATAATGTGGGTAAAGGTTTGTGCCCAGGGAAGGTTAGCTCATTTCTTTTTTGGGGGTAGCACAAATATAACCAGGCAGCAAAACAAGTTATTTCAGGGTTTAAAGGGAGTGGGAATCCTTTCTGCCTGAGCAGAGGAATAAGCCAAACCTTAGGACTGATCTGGTTTCTCCTCCTCTCTTCCCAGTTCTCTCTCTACAATTTAACAAGCATTAGTTTTGTGCCCACTTCATTTTAAGAAGTAGGCTGTTAGATACTTAAGGTAGGAAGGGTAGTCTTTCCTGTTTTCAAGGAGATTGTTAAGAACAAATGCATCAGACTCTTGAAAATCTACAAACCAAGAAGAGCTAAAGGACACACCACCGACAGGGTTCCTGCTATATAGCTTCTGGAATGGCGGAGAAGAGGAAGAGACGGACAGGGGAAGATGGAGAGCTAGAAGCAGCATGTGCCTTCCCCCAGTATCTCCCTGTTTTGGATTTTTCCCACAACTGTTGACACTGACCTATAAATGGGAAATTGAATTACAACCAGTGTATTTGAAATAGTCTCTGCGATACAAATACATTGAAGTAAAAAAACCTCAAAGGGAAACTACATGCTCAATGTTTAATAGCTAATATTTCCCTTAGTCATTTTTACCTATCAAGATTCTAAAAAATCCCCAATTTTCAGTCAATCTTCAACCCATTGTTCCTAAAATTATTGACCACTTGGTAAGATGAGATGCAAGACCCAATCATCTAAAACTCATTTTCTTTACCTGAGTCTGGCATAGCTCAGTCCAAAGTTTGGGGAACAGTGCAAGATGAAGTGGCAAACCTTCATAGGCAACTAGGACACCTAATATTTGAAAAGAAATCAGAATAGGTTATAATTACAAATTATACTATTGAGATACTAAACTCTGTAGGTTCAACATTAGCGTTTCTAGTCATAACTTATGCATATTTTCTACATCTTAAATATATGAAGTATGTAAAGGGGAAGATATTCCAATGTTTTAATTAGTAAAATTATTTATAGAATGTGATACTTATATGACTGAATTTATTTATACCCTGCACCTCATTTCCAAAAGGATCTGAGGTTTAAACCAACTTAAACCAATTCTTTTTTGAGTATTTCTACTTTATCTGGTAAAATTAAATAAAAGTTACTGCAAGTGTCTCCAAATCTTTCTTGGATTAAGGTACCACTCTGCATATTAAGATAATTGTCATGGAACAGCTAGACTTT
The DNA here is from genome assembly GCA_963574885.1 of Lepilemur ruficaudatus. NCBI lineage: Eukaryota > Metazoa > Chordata > Mammalia > Primates > Lepilemuridae > Lepilemur > Lepilemur ruficaudatus. The sequence goes on along the minus strand of CAUYRT010100095.1, from coordinate 62,185 downwards.
GGAGAGAAGAGGGGAGAGGTCAAAAATAAGACGTGGAGGATTAGAAAACATTGTTCCTTCCTCTTTTACCTTGTTTTTCCAAGGATAGGGAAAATTATCTTTGTGGTACATTTAAGTTAATATTGTCCTGAGTCTACTAGTTTCCAGCCTTCTCTCCCCAGGCTCTTCTGAGTGGATCACATTTGGCACTAGCCAAAAAGTCCTATTTGGAAACTCTATGATTTTAACCTCTCCTCTTCTCAGCTAGTCCAAAAGTCAAATATGTCTGTTAAGAGATTGGCCCTTTACCCTCTGCCATCCTATCTCTCAAGGTACAGAAGGTATAATACCACAGTCCTAAATTTACGACCTCTACATCCCCCCATCCCTAGAGAAAGTAAAGTTGTGGAGAAGGAGAAATATGATACAAGCTATTCTCCTCCAGTTAAGAAAAAATTATGAGACCAGGAGTTGGCAAACTTTTCCTGTAAAGGCCATATAGTATTTTAGGTTTTGTGGCCACATGATCTCTGTTGTAACTAGTCAGCTCTGCTGAGGTAGTGTGAAAGCAGCCATAGACAACACTAAATGAATGGGTGTGGCTGTCTTTCAATACAGCTTTATTTATAAAAACTGAAATTTGAATCTCATAATTTTCACATCACTCAATACTATTCTACTTTAGTTTTTTGTTTTTTTTTTTAAATTTAAAAATGTGAAACCTATTCTCAGCTAGCAGGTAGCCAGCCACTGGTTATACAAAAACAGGTAGTATGCAGGTTATAGTAGACCAAGGATTTGAGAAAATCATATACAGGCATGTCCTTATCAGCCACTCAACCTACCAAGCATACGTAAGACCCCTTTCATGGGTTAGCCTATTTATTTATTTTTCTGTCAAGATTAATTAATCCCATTGTGAAGACCCAGGGAAATGCAGTCACCTGTGTCCTTTTATCCTAACCTAATCTGGTTGAGGTTGGCAGCATTTACCCACCACATCATGGTACACATAAGCAAACAAAGACATGTCATCAAATCTGTGGGTACAGGGAAGAGAGTTCCTACATACCCATGCTCCCATGTCATAATTACCCATAAAACTAGAGGAAAGGTTGGCAAACTATGGCCTTTTGCCAAATCTGACGCTGTTTTTATATAGCCCTGTGAGCTAAGAATGGCTTTTACATTTTTAAAGGATTGTGTAAAAAAAAAAAAAACCCCACCAAACCAAAGCCAAAAACCAAAAAGCCAAAGAATAACATGACAGAGGCGACCTTGTGGCCTGCAAAGTCTAAAATAGTGTCTTTGTGAAGAGTCTGCCACCAACCCCTGAAGTAGAGGCTGCTCTAACATAAACCCTCTCATGAGAAAGCAGACTGTATACCATACATTTCTCAAGTCTTTTTCCCCATGTAAAACAATCCTATGTCTATTTCCCACAACTACCAAAAAGCCAATACTACCACAACAAAAAATACCATGGACACCTTTTATGATCTAAAGTCACTTCCAACTGGTATTCTCATGTAAGTATCTCTATTTTACAAGAGTATTTAGTGGCATCTATTGTGTTAGGTATGTCAGATCATCACATAAAATTTTCTCATCAATTTTAGGAGGTATTATTTTATACTCTTTTTTTTTTTTAGATGAAGAAATTAAATTAGGCTCTGAGAGATTACATAATCTGCTCAGGTTCATACCAAAGCCAGTACGTGATATAGTTAAGAGTTGAGTATACCCCAGATTTGTATGATTCTAAATCCCATAATCTTTTCAATAATCAGTGTTTCTCCAACTTCCTGTCATTCACGTATCACTTTCATTATTTTCTTCACACCTTCACATCTGCCCATTCACCTGTACTATTGTTTACTTAATACTTTTCCTTAGATTCACTTAGGAGGCTAATACTACACAAGCATTATCTTAGGCAATACAACATCTAGGAATTCATCAATTTGATGTACTAGTTTGTAATATAGTAAGAACCATGCATACTTACTAATATAGCCATTAGTTTCCCTGGACCATCTTGTGTAATACACTCTGGAAACCACTGTGCCACCCATGGTGAGCTAAAGACACCTCTTTCACAGTCCCATCTGTTACCTCTCAGATCTGCGCCTTCTTTGGAGGGAAGGCCATCTCTTTAGAGCAAGAGAGTTTCTGTTTCCTTCTGGCATCTTCACAAAGCACAGGGGATGAGGAGCCCTTTGGTTCTGTGACTCAAGTTATAGGCCAGTGCCCTCATACTATACACATTCCTTTTCCTCCAATACCTTCAAGGACATCTCACTTACTGGGTACAAAGCACAGGCAGATGCAATCACCAAAGTTCTCAGGCACACATCTAAGCTTTGTCTCTGTAAACAGCATGGGCATATCTAAAACATATGGCTTCTGTACCACTTATCTTTCTTCATCCTGTGACTTTAGGCATTCTCAACAAGGTCCATACCCTGCCCTAACCCCACCCATGAAGGGACTAATTATACAAAAATAAAAAACTGTTTCAAATATATCCTTCCCTCATTGGTAACATCTTATACTGTAGATGCTGCTGGGTGTGTTTAAAAAAAACTTTTAAAAACTGCTTCTGTAGGTAAAACAGTATTTCAGATTATATGTACTTCCCTGATTACAGTAAGGATAACTTATTTCATTTGTGTATTTATTAATATGGTTTCTCCTATCTGAATTGAGTATGACTATCTAGTTTTCTATAGGAGTGTATCCTATCCAAGCATTATCCAGGACAACGGATGAAAGCCCAAGACTAATGCTTTACTCTGAGAGCAAATCATCACACATCTTGGCCTAAGAATAGTACACATTTGATTTGTCTAATTCCTCTTGTTCTGACTTCACACCCACTAAGCAACCCACTGTTGCTGATCTGGCTACCCATATAGGTTACTGGGAAAAATCTGATGGCTCCACCATGGAATATTTAGATCTCTGGGCCAGTTCCTCCTCTTTACAAATCAACCAACTGATAACCAACTTTGGGATTATAAATGTGGTTTTCTAAATGTGATTAGCCTAGCATAAATGGATTTACTCTTGGTGGGCTGGTAAGAGCTGGGTTCCAGTCTGCACTGGACACCTGGCACTGGTCTGAAGTATATTCACCCTAGGAAGGCTTTGGGGAAGTTAACCAGCCATTTCCCCAGTCCATACTACTTTGATATGGCAAAGAGAGGAAGCATGAATCAGAGTTGTGTGTTCTAAAATTTGAATTTTTATGTTTTCTTTTGCCAATTATACTAAACATTTTTAAATTTTACAGATTTTAGATTTTCTAGGCATGTGTTACTTGCAAAATATCGATTTATTTTCATTAATGCATTAACAATATTTTTTTAAAATGTTAAATAAAGGTGATAGATCTTTTGTTTTATCCCTGAAAATGAAAATTAATTAAACAGTGATGAAATCTAGGGGTTTATTTAGTTTATTTGAGCATCCCATTGTTGATTTTGCATGTGAAAGATGGTATCTAAAAAAAGGTATGATTATAGGGTTTGTAGTACTAGTTTTCTACATTAAAAAAATTTTTCCAATTATGAAATCATTTGCATAATCGTTATAAATAAAGCCTTACAGATATATTTAACCAAGAAAATAAAAGCATCCCATAATTTCATTCTTATTCAGTTAGAGTACAATCTGCTATTTTTTTTTCTGTGCATGTACTAAAAGTGATTTTCCCCTTGTTTATAACAATTTGATTATAATCTGCATACTATTAAAGTTTTTTCATGTAACTCAAGGAACATTCCTATATTGTTTTGAAGTCTATATAATATAGGTGAACCATGGTTTACTTAACTAAGCTCCTAATAGACATTTTTGGGTTGTTTCCAGTTTTTACACATTCCAAACGAAGTGAAAATAAACATCCTCTGTATATTGTTGCACACTCATATAAGTAGAGCAGGGTGGATTCCTATATCTGGTATTGCTGGGACAAAGGCACGAATATTCTAAATTTTAATTGTAAGGCTAAACTGCCTCCCCAGATTGACTCTGACTAGCACTCCATTATAAGATCTTTTTTTCCCCAAACTCTTTAAGGATGGGTATCATCTAAACTTTATGTACCTCATAGTTTTTTTTAAAGAGAGACAAATTAGTGTTTGCTTTCTTTATTAGTGAGGCTGGGCAACTTCTCATATGGTTATCAAACATGTGCTTTTTGTGTGTGTTTACTACCTATTCATGTCCTTTGCTGATTTTGCTTAGTGTTCTTCATGATCTTGGCAAATCCTAAAAGCTCTCTGTATACTGGCAATGTCAGCCATTTACCTGATAAGTATGCAAATGTTTTCCCCACTAGCTATTTGTGTTTTAATTCAATGTATAGCATCCTTTACCATGTAGTATTTTAAATCTTAATGTAGTCAATGTAAAAAAAGAGTTGTTCAATTGTTTAAAAAAAGTTCAGATTCGTTTTTTTAATTGAATTTTTTTTTTTTTTTTTTTTAAGAGATGAGGTCTTTCTTGTTGTCCAGGCTGGCCTCCCAACTCCTGGCCACAAGCGACCCTCCCACCTCAGCCTCCCAAAGTGCTGGGATTACAGGTGTGAGCCACTGCACCTGGCCTCAACTTCTTATTGTTTCTGGGTTTTGTGTTCTGCTTAACATGGTCTTTCAAATCCCAAGGTGGTATTTCCTAAGATCGCGTGTTTTTGTTCAATATTTCAAAATTTTTCATCTTCCTGGAATTAATTTTGGTCTAAGGAGTAAAGTACATATTAAAGACTTTTGTCCCCAGAGAGCTAATCTCAATACCACCTATTCTCAAATTTGATATGTCATCTTTATTACCTACCAGATCCTCATGTATCCTTATGTTTGTTGGGGCTGTTTGTCCACTGTTCCGCTTATGTATTTCTGTACCTGTACCACATGGTATTTAATCATTATAGTTTACTTTTGTATAAGAAAGGGGAGAAAATACACCTATATTTGCAAAAAAGAAAAAAGGACAAACAAAAAATGAATAAAAATGGTGGGGGACAGATCTTTGAGTGTTATCTTGCATACTTTTTTGATACTGAGTTGTGATCTATATATATGTATTAAAGTCTAAAAGTAAAATCAGTCACTGTGCCTTTAGTAAGTATTTTACAAATCAGCAGTGCTAGTACCTCTTAGTATTATTCTTTTTCAGAATTTTTTTAGGTCTTTGTCTAACCTCATATCCAAGACAATGTCCAATTTTCTATACTAAGATATAACCAAGAAAAAAATCTCTTCCTGCTCAATTTGTGAAGGTATTGGTTTATATTTAGTGCTGTGCCACTAGACACATTTGGCTTTTTGGTTAAATTTAAAATAAACTAAAAATTCAGTTCCTTAGTAACATTTCAAGTTCTCTACACTCACAAATAGCTAGTGACTATCATATTGTGGATGGTGGTGCAGTTAAAGAGTATTTCCATCCCTGCAGAAAGTTCTGTATAACAATGCTAATATACAGAACTAAACACTATGCGGCAGCATTAACAGTGCTTCATGGCTGTAAGAGTCATCTGAGTACAAAATATCATGGAAGCTGATTCAGCTAATGTGACAGCTAGGTGAACATCCTTTCCCTTCCTCCCCCTCCATGTTTAACTTCCCTGAAAGTGTGCATTTGTGTTGACAAAGGACGACAATCCAAAAGAGCGTAGAACATTCATTATTTAGTCAAAGCTAAGTCGCTAGAATAGTTCCTTACATGACTTTCAGTATAAATCATATGAATAAAATTACCAAGAACTTTTAAAAACGTCAGCGTCTTACAAGTTCCCTTCCTTATATGGGAGCAAGGCTGTACTACTAGAACTCCTGGATATTTTCTTACACTTGATTATGGTCATTGCTAGGTTTTGGCCTTTTTCCAAGTGCCATGACCCCAGTGCATAATTCTAAAACAGCCAAATTTGAGCACATCCTCATCCCCCACATCTTGGCATTTCGGCCACACACGTATAACAGGTGGAAGGAACAACGCTTCAAATCTGAAGATGCTCTAATCACTTACCAATAAGATGGTTTTTCTGAAGAGGAATTATTCCTGACAGCTGTTACCACTTCCTTCTTCTTAGATTGTGAAATCTAAGGTAGGGTCCCATCTTTTGCCCTACCCCCTACCTAGAATGGATTAAAACCTTTTCCTTGGGAAGGAGAGGGTTATGATTGAGAGGGAGAACAAGGGGGACTTTAGAGTATAGTTATATTCTATTTCTTGATCTGGGTGGTGGTTTCATTGAGTATTTCACTTCTCACCCTCTAAAACAAAACTACAAACACCGGAGAGGATTCTGGGCCATCCCTAATGAAATCAAGAAAGAGGACACAGAGGCCTGAAACTCTGGATGTCCTGAGATAGGGGACACCTAGAGGAGAGCTACATGTCTTATAAAGACTTATCAGCTAGAGGAAAGTCACCCGAAGGGAGCAGTTCCCTAACAGCTCTCAGGCACATCCTTGTAGAGACAATATTACTGTCAAGATACTCAAGTTTTTTCTCCCTCCCATAGTTTACTGATTTTGTTTTCTATTTCTTATACTCTCCCTTTAAAAATTTCTATTCTTCTCACTCATCTATTTCATGAGACTTACCTCCTAATTACTCACATATGCACCTCTGCTTCACACTGGCAAGCACACTCAGTTTGCTCTTTGCATTGCCAGCTCCAAAGCACAGCTGGCACTATAGATCTCATCTTACTCTCGAGATCAGGGCTGGGGAAGCCCACCTCTAAGCCTGCCTCCCTAAGCAGAGCAGTTTTTTTTTGTTTTGTTTTGTTTTTTTGTTTTCAAATTCTGCTGGGCAGATGGTGGAGGACTTGGGCTTCTATGTACAAAAGTGATCAATCAGCCCTACTCCACACTCCTTTATAGGCCAGCTGAAACTCTGGGCAGAACTATTCAATGGAAACCAGTAAGTTGGTGTTTTCTTAATAAAAATTAAAATGTTCCCAAGAATACTAATTAATATTTTTAAACATTCACTTTAAAAAAGAAAAAAAGGATTGTCTCATATTTTTTCTCCCCTTCCTGAATGGCTAGGGGCTTAAAATAATTCAGTGGAATTTACTGCTCATCTTTTATACTTACTCAGCTTAACTAATGTTTCAGTAAATTTTTCACAGTTGATTGCAACTCGGCATAATAGATGGATGAATTGATGATAAGAAAAGAAGTAGTCTAGCAGCATACGATCATAAACGTCATCTTTGCCCTGAAGGTTAAAGATGATAAAATGGTTGCACTTAAATTGTATAATAAAGAGCATATTTTGTGCAAATGTAATAAGTTTAACTAAAAAGCTGATTAAATCTTTAAATTCTATAAGAACCTAGTTTTAAAATCCAAATTTCTAGTAATGTTAAGATCTTATTTTCAGTGTGCAAATGCTATAAATTAAAATTACCCATTATTTCTATATACTTTAATAAAGTAAAATTACTGTAGGATTTTAAAATTTGACACTTTAGTTCTGTAGCCATATCATCAAGAAGAATGAATTTAATTTGATTTTTGAAATAGATTTCAAATTATTTCTGTAATGGTTACTAGAATGTTAATTATTTTTAATATTTTATCTTGTAAGAACTTTTCAAGTATATTTAAGATAAATGGATGGTGGGCAAGGCAGAGTGTGAATGAAGTGTAGGTAAAGAAAGATAAAGGGGAAAACTGTTTTAAAAAAATGTTGAAACTAAGATAAATTATCCTGTGTCAGTGTACTTTGTCTCTATAATTTAGAATGGACATTATTTTAGAGTGTTAGAGGACAGGAACCAGACTAAAAATGATGATAAATCTATCAATCAGTGATGTTATGCTTAGTTCAAAGGAATCTAATTTAAGGGCAATATAAGAAGTCATTGATTATATGGCCAAATTTAAAAACAGTAAGTAGCTAACTTGACTTTCCAGATTTAGATATATGACCCAGTTATAATTTAGCCTAGTGACAAATACTAAAACTTACTATTAAGGTAATTTTTGAGGGGAAAAAAAACTTACTACTTGTGCTTATTGTTGATTTTGCAAATATTCAACCAACATTTCAGAGCACTAAAAGGAAAAATTCCAAATGAGTCTAATATTCTTAGGATCCACAAAATGGTCACTTATGTCTAATCTACTCATAACTGCCAGGGGTGAAATTTTAAATTACTTTGTACTATAGAAACATGATTTTCCTGGCATCCCAACATACCTTACTGGTTTCCACCATTGTGGGCAAGAGGCACATATTGAGTTCAGGGCGCGGAGGCCGAATATTGCTTTTCCCTCCTATTAGCTTGATATTTTCTCGACAAGGGAAATAAGGTCCAAGAGACACTAAGACATTAAAAGTGTACAATAAGAATAAATGGAAAAAATAAATCTCCACGCTTCAGTGTGCAGAACGATTAAATGCGAACCATATTCAAGTATCGTGCTAGATGAATACGTACTTGGTATGTTACTGTGATGGTAAGTACAATGGTTGTGTTGTAGAAAGGGAACCAGAGTATGAAGAAAATCATGGGGACTCAAAAGTACAAGTTCCTTGAGGACATCTGAAAATAAAAACACAATTTGGGTATTAAAAAATTAGAGTTTTGTCTACCTGATACTATCAAACTGAAAAATCCTGTAACTGGTTGCCTTGGTGAAACCAATTTAATTAGTCTAAAACTTTTAGCTCCTGACACTGGTAGAAATTATGTCTGATCCTCAGTCAAAGCTGGATCAACAGAGTTACTAACCACAACAGGGCCATCATTTGTAAAGAGAAGTTTAAAACACTATTTCTAGGTATTTTATTTAACCAAGAGACGCTTCATGGAGAAGTACAGTGAAGGAAATACTTAATGCACATTGATTATGTATCTTCATAAAATCACCATAAGAGCTTAGAAAGAAACCTAAAGTTCAAAGTTCTTTGGATCTGAGGGATAATCCTTAATCTACTTTTAACGTTTATGATGATGCTGGACTGACTCTTATGCTCTAATCACAAAAGTAAAGCTGTTGATGATGGGCTGTTTCTGGCTTTAAGAGGTTATGGCCATACATCCCCTCCCCTCTCTCTGGAGAAGTGTAAAAAAAGGTAGGCCAGTATTTACACAGAACATCAAGACTGACTGCTTATACGTGACAGCCAGAGTTATCCATGCTATTATGAGAAAGTGTAAATAAACAGTTATGGTCTCCAAAGATCAGGACTTTAAGGCAGTAAAAAAATTCCCCATAAACTTAAAATGGGAGTCTCTTTTAACAGCCACAGATTGTCGTCTTGTTACAAATATGCAATCAATAAAAAGGTGAAATACTCAGAACCTAAGAACAGCTACTGAGAAGTATATTTAGGCAAAAGAACTTACAGTGAAATAAGTACTCCTACTCCATACAATGTCAGTTCTATCTTATAAACATTTATATGATTCTACCTTGATTAAATAGGATCAGAGGACTGCAGAGCTGCAGAAACCTGGAGATAACTTAAGGTCAAAGAGTTCATATATATCAAGTGACCTGCCCATGATCACATATGTGGGTAATTATCAGCAGGTTAAGAAATAGAACTCCATTTTCTTAGGACCTGCTAGCCAGTGTGAGTTACACATAAAAAGTACAAATGTTTTCCAAAACTATAGACCTAACGTTCACATCTTACCAAAAATAAACAGAACAAAACAACTCACAAAAATGTCCTCCTACTAGATTTTTACACAGGTATATTTTTCAAGTAACTTACCTATACAGGCATTTCTAAGTTCTGGAGGACTGTAGGAATTAAGAAGAGTTAACAGTTTATGGGCAAATTCAATTCGCTCCTGCCACTGGATTAGTGCTTGTTTCACATCTGCAAATATAAAAGCATACGTAAATGCCATCTGAGATCAAACTTTCTCGTAATTTTTTTTCTGTTGTAAACTAGAGAATGCTAATGCTAAGAAATTGAAATTAATTACATAAATATTTTTTAAAAGCTAAGTCATTATTTTTATGAAATGACTACTAACATTAAACCTGCTAGATTAGATTTCCTAAAGTACATATTTTCTGTGATGAGTATGTCTCATTTTCTAGGAATGTTCATGAAGTTCAGAGTTCATACTATCTTAGAGAGACATAAAGCAGATATGTTTTATATTTATTTCTCTTGAAACTACAAATGATCTAATGAAGTTTCCAGCTGGAGAACCTTCACAAAATACACAATTTGTTACTGTGCTTGGAAATGTTTTCCAATTTCTGAAATCTTGACACTTACAGCATGTTTGTCTATTATATACAAGAATATTCCACTATTACATCAGGAAGTCATGACAAAGATTTCCTGATGGTTAGCTAGCTTTGGTTCCATCTTCTGTGCATAAATTAAAGATAATGATAATTTCTCTGGCATATGCGATTTAAAAACCATTTTCTCTTTAACAGTAACAAAACAAAAATAAGAAGTAGGAATGACCAAACCTTTTCTTTGAAGATATGGGCGTGTAGACTTCAAAACCGAAAGGAATATTGACAGAAGTTCTACTAAATCTCCAGTTACATGGCAAGCTGTAGCTTCATGATACATCATGTGCAAAGTGTTGAAAGACTACAAGTGATTTAAAAAAAATTAAAGACTTAATTTCATTTTTACTTCTGAGCCACAAAATGGTAGTGCTCATCCTCTATGACAGATGTTTTTGGACTCAGACTGTATGTCCCCAAAGCAAATATATCTGTTTTCTATCCAAAAGTCAAATTCCCCCATTCAGCTCCTTTTAAGTCCTCACCTTCAGAGCTTTGCTATTTTGTGTATATATTCTAGTTTAAAGAAATAATTTGTTCAATCACTTTCCCCCCAGTATTTGCTCTAAGACTATAAGCCTTAGAAATTACAAAGCATCAGACAACAACAGGAAGATGAGGGAGAATAGGCAACTGCTTTAACTAATTTCTCAGGGCCTCTGTATAAAAACAATGGTGAAATGGTTGTCAGCCATACTCAAAACAGTAGGCCTGGAAGAGATAAAAGAGCTCCAAAAGGTAGGAATTTAATTCCTTTAATTATATTAGCTTGTTAAATCTTAATTCCTTTAACTGTATTAGCTTAATTGAGCCCTTAGTTTTTTCACTATTTCATTTTACAATTAAGCATCCTTCTAATCTCTTGAATCAGTTCACCATTGTTGATACACTATTCACAGTTCAAAGGTCAAAATTCTTAGCTTAAAATCTATGGCAGTACATAACCTGAACAATGTACTTGTACAGTATTTAACCTGTAAGCTGTGAGGACAGGAACCATGTATGTCTTGTTCACTGCTATATCCCCAGTGCCTAGGCACAGTGCCTGGCACAGAGCAGACATTCAAACATCTGTTGAATGAAAGAATGAAATTCTCACTACTCCTCTTTATATACATTTTTTGTTTTTTTTTTTTTTTAGCCAAACAGAAATACTTGGCATTCCTCCAATACAACCAATCCTTTTTTTGCCTCATTGTTTATGAAGTCATTTATCTAAATGCTCTCCCACTTACCTTTGCAAGTCCAAATTCTTCAAAGTGCAGTTTCAAACATGTTCTATGCCTATCATTAACTGAAAAAACTATCTTACCTTTTAATTCTTATGGTACTCTTGGCATGTACTCTTTTCTTATTTCCATTATTAGAATAAAGGGTACAATGTACTTCTGGTGGCTTTAAAGCCATGTCACACTTGTGGATGTGCAATAACTATGGGAAGAATGAATGGCTGATTTTAACCAATTTAAAAATCTCACTGGCTTCCTCTGTTGATGCTAATCTCAGTCTCCGTACTCTGTCAAATAAGTGGACTCTTGGGAAATTATGTTTGCCCCTGATTAAATCATATGAAATTTGTTTCCTTACAAATGAAATGACTAAAACTAGTCTATTTCTAATGGTTACTTCTAAATACAAAATGAGGGGAAAGGTATGGAATTACTGTGGAAAAATAAACAGCACCCTAAAAATTATGACCTAATTATTCTTGGAATATAAATTCACATTTACTGATCTATATAATTACAGTCTTGTCACCTGAAAAACATTCTACCATAAACTCTAAATGTCCATAAAACAAGAAGTCTTGGTGAGAACACTGAAATGAAATAAATCCATAGTAAAATGTAACAAAATATTTACCTCAGTCATTAGGATCAACCCTCGATTAAATACAACAAGAAGTCTGTCTTCATCAGATTCTAATAGTATTCGGAAGGCACTAAAAGAATACATAAAGTCCAGTTTGAGAACTCTGAATCACAACAGAAAACTTAGGTGATGAAAAAAGTAAACGTAAGTAAAATTGTTGCCCAGGCTGTAGTGCACTGGCCATGATTACAGCTCACTGCAGCCTCCAACTCCTGGGCTCAAGCTCAAGCAAGCCTCTTGCCTCAGCCTCCTAAGCAGCTATGACTATAGGCATGTGCCACCATGCCCAGCTAATTTTTTTTTACATTTTTTTCCCTTAGAGTCAGGGTCTCACTATGTTGCTCAGGCTGATCTCAAACTCCTGGGCTCCAGTAATCCTCCTGCCTTGGCCTCCCAAAGTGCTGGGATTACATGTGTGAGCCATAACACTCAGCCAGTTATTTCATTATTAATGTCAAAATGATGGTCCCCAACCCTTCACTTGAAAAAACAAAACAAAAAACACCAGAAAACACCTTTTTACCTTATTAAAGTAGTCCAGCAGGAGCGGCCATCTAAGCAACGTAAATAACAACTTATGGTTGTTTTCTTAAATTGTTTAATATCTTCTAATTCTTCTCTCATATCGGGCCTCTGAGCTATAAACAGCTGCATCAGGTTAAATAGTTCTTCCACTGCCTAAAAAGGCAAATAAGCAATAAGATGATATTTTAACCCTAGAGCATTTTAGAACATCTGCTTCTCATTTCTGAATATTATGCTCAGTAGCCAACTCAAAATTATACAAACGAGTTAGATTATACTACTATTCATGAACAGTTATAAACTTAGTAATAAATTCTATTTTAAAAATTTAATATATTATTCACTAAAAAAATCAACAAATCTTAAATTAGAAGTTCAAAAGGATTAAAAACTACACGTAAATATAGTTCATTTTCAGTCTTAATACTGTGTAAAGCATTAGTTCTGTAACTTCAAATGTGTGTCCAGAGACATGCCACACAAATCCCCTGCTCCCTTTTCTTTAATAAATGCGAAATCATTACTTTGTCACAAAGATTTTAAATGTCTAAATTATACCTGAATTATTAATACTTTTTGTGAGATAATCCTTTGTGCCAACATTAGACCTTTCTAAGTTGATGTTCAAGTTCCGGATGGATGAAATGTGGAAATTAATATTCAGTAAAATCACTCGCTGTGATCTTATAGACATTTGCTTATATGTGTGTTAGGAAAGGTTTGCTCTTCTAACACACATTTGTCAATGAACTGAAACCTCCAGCTTCATGTGTTTTATAGCAAAAGTTGATGTAAGCACCATTTTCATAAAAATTTCCAATAGATAAGTTCTAAAATAAAGGACATTACATTTCAGTGATGTCAAGGGCAAGAAACAACATAGGATATGCATTCTAATTCACCTAGTATTCACTGAAGACATATCTAACTCTGGACATCACATTTAGTAACTATGTCAAATATTACTCATGTGAATATGATAGAGATAAATTCACTGAAACTTAATAGATCCTGTTCTGACTCCTGTGAAGTCAAAAAGACTCTGTATTTTCAAAGCGTTGGTTTTGAAGTTCTTAATACTTAATATACTTACTCTCTTTCCTACTTTATAGGCACTCCATTAAATAATTTTCTTGAGTGGACATTAGGTTATTCATTCTGGGTGAGAGATTCTAAACAACTCACCATATCATCTACAAAGGAGAGTTTAGTCTATAAAGGACAGACTGTCTATAGGACAGTTTACAACAGATTAAGAGGCAACAGTGAAAAGTAGTATCAAGGGGCTGGGTATGACGGCTCACACCTGTAATCCCAGCACTCTGGGAAGCTGAGGCAGGAGCATCGCCTGAGGCCAGGAATTTGAGACCAGCCTGGGCAACCCTGCCTCTAAAAAAAGAAAAAAGTAAAAAAAAAAAAATAAAAAATTTAGCTAAGTGTTATGGTATATGCCTGTAGTCCTAGCTACTGGAAGGCTGAGGTGGGAGGACTGCTTGAGCCAGTGAGCTATGAGTACAGCACCACTGTACTCTAGCCTGGGTGACAGAGTGAGACTGTCTCCAACAACAACAACAACAAAAAAAGGAAACAAAGAAAAGTAATATATATAGAGGGGGAAAAATTTAATATGAAACCTATAAGCAGTCTCCAAAGAACAAGGGACTTAGACTGCATTTACTTATACCTTGACAGCTCTCTTAGCCATTTCATTCTCTTGGATACAGCTTGAGAAACAATACTAGGGAATATTACTAGTTTAAGATAAAATATTGTCTAGCTCACAGCTTAGCACAGCATGTAGATTTTAATAATGAGTACCTAATTTTTAAATTGTGAAGTACTCATGTCCTTAAAACTGTATCACAAAGTTGAGATTCTTCATTAGGCACACATGAAAGATATATTTACAAAACCACAAATTAAAATAGGTAAGTTCTATTAGAGATAAAATTTTAACTTCAACCTAAGAATACTGATCAATTTTATAACAATATAGCATTTTATATGTGTATTCAAGAAAACAAATATACATTAAGTCCTTAAGAAAGAATGGTTAGAGTTAGACTATTCTATATTTTGCCACCACTTTCCATAAGGAGAAAAAACCAGGTATTTCCAATCAATCTGAAGACACAGATATAAGAGTATAAATTTTACTCACTCCAGGGTATTGGCTGGCATGTGGTGTAAGATTCTTAAAGGCCCACTGGATGTTCTGGTGAGAAGCCAGTTGTCGTGTGAATGCAGGAGACTGCTCACAGCAGAGCCTCAGAATGCCATAGTAGGCAGGCAGCATCCCACGGTTAAAAAGCACCACATCCTGATCATCATGGTCAGCAAGGATGTAATTGAAGGCAATGTTCTTGGTTACCACTGGGTTCTGAACAATAAGGCGGATATTCTCTGGACAGTCAGCACACACATTGTACCAAAATGAAAGCAAAGCCTGTTTATTGTGATTTGTAGCTATTGCTGGCTCAGAAAGTTTAGGCTGGAAAAGGTTCCACAAATCCATGAAATATGTGGAAAACATCAGCTTCTCAGTTTTGGAAATTAAACAGTAAGTCATAAAGCTAAAATAGGGCACTAGCTTTGTAGTGCCATGAACAGCAGCATCAACATAAAGTTTGGCTCTTGAGAGCAAACCAAGGAGCACGTTGTAGACCTGATGTAGGACTACTGTTGTGTCTGGACTGAGTGGAAGGTCACGGGTTGGGATGTGCAAAGACCTTGTTGACCGGAACATCTGGCGGAATGAATTGCTTGGTATAAGGGACACCAGAAGATAAGCTGCAGCTATAAAATGTAAAACAAAACTGTCAGATCCTTATAATATATAAAATAGACTGAAGAGCAGTCATTAAACACAAAGCCACTCTTCCCTTTAATAACTAAAATTCATAAAAATTAAGGGATATGAACATCTCTTTTGATACGTTTCTACTTTACCCTTGACTCCACAGAAAGATCCTAAAGGGTGACAGAAATAGACACCTTCCATTCTGCCACTATTAAGTGGCAACAATAATCGCCATTAGCAGAAATAGTTTTTAAACCTCTTTTGTTTAGTATTCCCAAAATGTAGAATTTTCCCATTTACTGTATCATTTACTTCTTCTCAGGAAGGAGTATGACTGAACAGAAGGAACACAGCATTTAGAGCCAGAAGACATACCAAAAGGTGCCTGACATGATCAAACCATTTAACGTTTTATGGTCTTAGTTTTCGTTTTACTTAAAAAACAATGGTAAATTATTTTGTAATAATTTACAGATAATGGTAAAATATACTTAAGTTCTAAAGATAGAATGGGATCTATATAAAAGCCCTTTGTATTATATTAAGATTATATATACGCTAATTATAGAACATTAACTTTGGAAAATCTTTGAAAGTCTTCTAAGGCTAAACTTACACCCAAAAAAAGAATCCCTCCTTCAACATACCTCAAAACTGTAATTAAGCCTACATTATAATTCTGAGAGGTAATGACATATTAGCTGAGTCCACTTATAAAAGTACTATGAGACAAACATAAAGCTAGGTGCTTTATAAATATCTCATTTAATCCTCACAATGATCCTGGAGGTGGGTGATGTTACATTGAAAAATCTGAATCTTGGAGAAGCAAAGACCAAAGTCACACAGATAAAGAGGTGGAGCCTAGATTAGGCCCTAAGAAACAATGATGATGAAGATGATAATGACAATGGTAAAACAATAACAGTTATAACAATAATTGCTAACATTCATTGAATGTATACTATTTGACATCAAAACTTTATGTGGCAGGCACTGCTTTTATTTATTCCCACTTTCACTCAGGCTTAAAATAGTAAGACTACCTATGATTATGTAGTTAGTAGCAGAGCTGGGATTCAAATCTGGACTGTCAAACTCATGAGATAGTGCTCCTAACATTTGTTTCCTCAAAACTCTCTAATGCCTGAGTTTAGGTTCTTTTCAATATACCCACTGGTTCGGTTCTGTTGCCCAGTAATTTATAATTTGATAATTTCTACTGTATTGTTAAAGTAAATAGGGTTTCTAAAATTGTAGTTTATTTTCACAAATTTATTTTCAAATTAAATTTTATTTGTGCATGATACTCCATTTTCTACATATTTCTTTACCTATATACTATTCTGATTTTTAAGGCTCACTTTGGTATGTGTTTCAAATGCAAAAATTTGGCATGTAGGTGTCATCCTGATCAGTTTTTGTATACAAATGCAATTGAGAAAAGCAATTTGTGATTTAAAAAAGTCATTTAGTTTAAGTTCTATACTTTTTACCTTAACATTTTATTAAAAAAATTTGAGTACACTAAAAGGTTGAAAAAACTGTACTGAAGACCCATGGATCTTCCACCTAGATTCTACAATTAACATTTTGCTTTGCTTTATCATATACTTAACCATCTCTTCATGTCTGTAAAAGCTACTTTTTTTTTTTTTTTGAGACGGAGTCTCGCCCTGTCGCCCTGGCTAGAGTGCAGTGGCAAGATCATAGCTCACTGTAATCTCAAACTCCTCAGCTCAAGTGATCCTCCTGCCTCAGCCTCCCCCCACAAGCAGCTGGGACTACAGGTGTGTGCCACCATGCTCAGCTAATTTTTTCTATTTTTTGTAGAGACGGTGTCTTGCTGTTGCTCAGGTTGGTCTCGAACTCCTAACCTCAAGCCATCCCCCCCAGCCCCCCGGAGTGCTAGAATTACAGGCATGAGCCACCACAGCCAGCCTAAAAGCTACTTGCTTTTAAATAAAAAATAAGTTCTGCTAGGGAAAAAGAAAACTTTCCAATTATGTTTATCTTTAAAAACAGGTAGGAAAGTTAATTTGCAAGAATAGGCCATCTTATTAAAAAGTGCCTTGCTATAACTTAAAAGAGTCCTTGGGTATAGTTTTTTACTACAGAAAACTTAGAACAAATCTACTTCCACTTCTCTATGGCAACTCTTCAACTATTTTAAGGCACTCATGACTCCATTTTTCTTCTTTTCTCTATATTAAACATTCTCAGTCATTCCTTAAAATTATTTTGTTGTAGTTGTAGGTATTTCTATGCAGCTTTTATACATCTTACTTTAATTTTTATTTTAGGTATAACTAATTCTTTTCAAATATTTGGGCCCTTTTTCAAATTATAGATGTCAAAAGCACTTTACATAGTCTTCACTACTGTAGTTTTAAAATAACGCATTATAATAATTTGTTTCCTAATGGAGCAGTTTTTAACTGTTCACAGTTATAAGTAATGCTATAGGGCATCCACATATTGGATGACTTACTTATACCAGAAAATACCTAAAAAATGGTATTACTAAGTTAAAAAGAGCATTACATTTTTAAGGATCTTGAGCAGTATTAATTTACAATGTTACTGCAATGTGTAAGAATGTCACTTCTTCCGCACTGTCGTTGATACTAGGTGTAACAGCTGGCTAAAAAACTTATTCTGGTGCCCAGCATAGGTTTCTTTTTATTGTTTTACTGCTCAGAGGGTCAGGACATGAATGACAAACAGCATACGTATTAGCTCTTACAAATATTCCATTATTGTGGGGTTAACTAAACTGGCAGGAAAAACCAGCCCATGAGCAAAGTGACAGTGCCATTCCGGGTCCCTTCCACTGAAAGGTGTTTCTCTCAAACACTTTCTTTTAGACTAGGTAAAACAGACAATTCCTATACACCCCTTACTCAATTTCCCCCATTTTTAACATCTATTATAACTATGGTACATTTGTTGTGACCAAGGAACCAACACTGGAACATTACAATTAACTAAACTCCACACTTCAGATTTCACTAGTTTTACCCTAATGTTCTTTTTTTTTTGTTCCAGGATCCCATTACAGTTGTCATGTCTCCTTAAGTTCCTCTTGGCTGTGACAATTTCTCAGACTTTCCTTGTTTTTGATGACCTTTACATTTTTGAGGAATACCAGTCAGGTATTTCATAGGATGTCTCTCAAACTGAGTTTCATGTATATCACGGTGAGACTCAGGTTATGAGTTTCTGATAGGAAAATCTAAGAGATGAGGTATCCTTCACATCACATCAAATCAAAGGTACACACTATCAACCTGACTGAAATCAGTGATGATGTTAACCTTCACCACCTGGCTGCATTACTCTCTATCAAGTTTCTTCACTGTAAAGTTACTATGCCACTCCCTGCATTGTACTGTTTGGAAGGAAGTCACTAAGCTCATATTCAAGGAATAAGGAGTTTAACTCCATCTCCTGCGTTGGGAGAGGGTCTGGTGGGGAGTGTACATAAATTATTTGCAATTCTTCTGTATGGGAGATTTGTTCCTTCAGTTATTTATTCAATCATTTATTTATATTAGCATGGACTCATGGACATTTATTTTATACTTTGGGTTATAATGTTCCTTATTTGTTACCAGTGCTATGTTCCTTATTTTGTTACTAAAATCATTCCAGCTTTGGCAATTGGGAGTTCTTTTAGGTTAGCTCTGTGTCCTTTTGACATACCCCCATCATTTTGTTTTTTTGACTACTTCTACACTTTCTGGCAATACAAGAAGCTCCAGGCTCATTTCGGGTCATCCCTGCCCCAGCTCTGAAAATCAGCCATTTCTCTAAGGAGCTATGAATCCTTTTACTGGAGAATGGTGTTCAGAATCCAACATCTAGGTACTGGATGTATTTGCTGTTATTGGAGTATCACTGATTCTAGGCCCTTTCTCAGTGAACCACTAGAGAATGTTTTTAATAATTAAAGATATTTTAAAAATTAACTAGTTTTTCATTTATTTGAACTATCAAAAGTGAACATATTCTATGTCTATTTACAAGCAATTTTCCATTTTGTGAATATATTTTTGATATTTGCCCATCTGTCTTTCAAGATCTTTGTTGATTCTTTACTGGTTATGTATAATAACAAAGGTATTTATCATCTAATTCCCATAATTTCAGTCACTATTTTCTCTCAGCTTATTTTATGTCTTTACTACTATTTTACTCTTAACCTTCTCAAGAGTTATTTTAAAGACAGGGTTTTCTGACCCTTACGTCCTTCACTAATTCGGATTATGCCTTGTCATTCTATTAAGCAAGGACACAAAAATGATAGCAGTGATGGAGTCACCCAAGAAATAAGATGGTTTCCTAACTACTACTACTACTTCTTGTTTTTTAAAGAGACGAGTTTTTGCTCTGTAGCCCAGGCTGGAGTGTAGTGGTATAATCACAGCTCACTGCAGCCTCAAACTCCTGGGCTCAAGTAATCCTCCTGCTTCAGTCTCCCAAGGAGTTGGGAGTACAGATGCGCACCACCGTGCCTGGCTGATTACCTATTTTTTAAGAAAGAAAAACACTGCAGATATTTGTAAAACACTGTCATAGTTTTCCAAATACTAATATAACCGTGGCCTTTAAAAACAACATCTCAAAGAGATAATGGGCATATCACAGTTATCTAAAAACAAAGCATAACTCTGAATAATAAATGGTTTGTTAAATTCTGAATATTTGACTTACAAGTCCTAACTCTAGGATAATTGTGAGCCAAAAGAAATCGCTCAACCCAGTTTTCCATGTTCTGTAGGACCCAGCTGTGTGCCAGTTTATTTCGGGGTGTCTGTACTGCCAACCAATCCAGACACTGAGAAGGATTGTATTCAATCACCTACAAATAAAATGACAAGAATAGAGTGTAAGGCCAACTGAATATGCAGTTACTTTTATACTTACTTTTTGTATACACTATTCAACACTTAGAGCTAAAGTAGTTTTTCAAAAACTAGAGATTAAAGGAAGTTTCACCCATATATTTTCCCATTTTTAAAGGTACTTGCTTTTATCAACAGGAAATGTTCAGGAAAGTTTGTCATTGGTTTACAAAATAAATTTAAAATAACCAAGTATTATAACAAAAGACAAATATGAGAACACAATGAGCTTTTGGTCTTGCTGATTTTGACAATTTATTCGAAAGTACTTTTAATTCTCCTAGATTTCTCATCTTTACTTTATGCCACGCCTGTTTTCACTTTACTGCATGCCCAAACTATTACTAAGTGCGAATGTAAAGTACTCATTGTACTCCCCCAGAGAGTTTTTTCATGGGAAAAGGGAATCTTCAGAATCTAGAGCAGGGGTTAGAAACTATGGCCTGTAGGCCAAATTCTGTGGCTGCCCATTTTTGTTGTTTATTGGAACACAGCCACATCCACTCATTTATTGTCCATGCATGCTTTTAGGCTAAAATAGCAGAACTGAGTAGTTTCAACAGAGACAGTATGGCCCACAAAACCAGAAATATTTGCTATCTGGCCCTTCAGAGAAAACATTTGCTCACCCCGGTCTTGAGCTTTTCCAGAACTCACCAAGGAGAAATTTTCTGACCTCGGCAGTAACTCTGGAGGAAAGGAAGTGGTTGGTGCTTCCTTTACCATTTCTGTCAACTGCTGAAAATATATGGTTTGTATTTCTAGGGCTTCCAGTTGCTTTATGGAATCTTTTTTAAGAGTAAAGGAATAAGTACTTTGAATTGGCTGAAGTTGTTTATGACTCTATGACAGCATCTTTAAAATATCTGGGAGACAAGCTAAGAATTCTTTTTTCCCCCTAAACCTTCTGACTAAAGTTCCTCTTCTTCCCTAGAAGTCTGACTTACTAAAACTATTTTGGGGTACCCAACTAAAAAGAAACTGATACTTAAAATCGTAGTGACTGTATTATAAAAACAAAATCCTCAGAAACAAATTCTGAAAACATCTGCTACAAGACTTACCTCCCATATCCTCTGCAGAATATAAGATGCAAAGGGAGGCATTCCTGGAGGTCCGCCAGCAAACTCCATTAGCATAGTTAATAGTTTAAAGAAGGGATTGGCTGCCTGTAAAGACATATGCATGGATTGTGTATTTAGATACATCTGAATCCATCTCTTTCAGCAGAAAAAATATATATACTCTTTTACACATCACATTTAAATCTGCTTCGAGAGGTTAGCAGTCCTTAGTGCTTCTGCAGTGAACTTGAACTCCCACAAAGCAGTAGAATAAGCTACGGGATACAAAGTCAAATGTGTGGGAGCCACATGTAACAGATTTTTCTGGATGTCAAAAGATTTTGAAAGAAGGCAATTTTAAAAATTATTTTGTAAATTGCTAAATAAACATTATATGGTGTACAACATGTTTTAAAACATGTATGAACTGTGAAATGGGTAAATCAAGCTAAATAACATATACATTATCTCACATACTTATTTTTTGTGGTGAGGACACAAAATCTATTCTCAGTGGTTTTCTCAAGTATACAATACATTGTTATTAACTATAGTCACCACATTGTACAATACATCTCTTGAACTTCTCCTAAATGAAATTTTGTTTCCTTTGACCAATATCTCCCCAACCCTCAAAATAAATTTTGTTAATGAGACAATCATGTTCTATTAAAAAATTCAGATTAAAATTTTCTATAGCAATCTATGGCAATACATATTAATGTTTGACATGTATTGCTAAAGTAGCCATAACATTTCCATTTTACAAACAATACTTTCATACAATACTGTATTCTATTTTTCTCTTATTCTTCTACCTAGGCAGAGGCCTATTTAGTCTATTTTTTGGGCACAACGATAATATATGCTCCAAATCAAACAACTTTAAAGCTTAGCATTTGGAGGTACTCTAATATACTCAATTTATATGTATATTTAGTTGGGAAAGTTATATTTGTGATAAGACATGAAAAAGTAATTCAGTTTATTCACATTATACATTTAAAAAATACGTTACTGTGTTACAGGAGAAACCTTGGTATTTTTTTTTCAAGAACAATTAGAAAGGATCATTTGAAAGCACTACCAGTGCTGACAAGAGTTTTAAAAACAAGAATTAATAAATGTTTACATACCTCAGGGGTCAACTTTGCTATTGATGTGAAAAGCATAGATACAATCTAAAACAGAAAAAGGAAGATTTCAGGATATTCTTTTTAAAATGACCAAAAATCTTTTAAGACTGTTTCTTAGCACTTACATGTTCTGCAAGTCGATTATTGTATCGACACAGGCTGAAAATCAGATTACATGTTTGTCTTATATTGATGCCATCACGAATATGTTGAAACAAGAATGGAAATCCCTGTTAAAAGCAAAAGTTGTTCATTTAGGAACTTTTTTTTGTGATGATCAATTTGTCTAACATTAGAGAAGTTATTACCTTTCCTCCTGTTAATGCTGCCATGTCAGTCTGTGATAATGTCAAATGCCTAAAAGAAAATATTAGTGGAAATAAGTTTTTCTTCTCCCTGTATCACTTTATAGCTATCTGCATCATGATAAACAATATTGATTATAACTGTACCAACCTGCCATCATAAAATGACTTTTGAGTATTCTGCTAGCTAGACTTGTTAATGCTAAACATCTTTTAGGCAGTTTTTCTCAAGATCCCCAGGATTGGTAAATGGAAGCCCAAATCTACTTATTTTCATTTAACTCAGTATTTTAGTATATTAAAACACTAGGATGGGCCTGATTTGACTTACAGAGCTGTTGTCTTGACATGAGACACTTCAAAACCGAATGGAATCAGTTTTACCTCCCAGTTTAAAATTACTGAGTATTCAACTTAATATAGAAAATTTCACATATATAAAAAATAGAATTGTACACGATCCCATCACTCAGCTTCAAATTTACCAAAATAATAGCCAGTCTTGTTTCATTTGTACCCCCACCCACTCAATATAGATTATTCTGAGGCAAACTCCAGGTATTTTATCATTTAATCCATAAATCTTAAAACTCTAACAGATAAATTTCAAAAACATAACCACAGTACCATTATTCATGCCTAAATTAAGTCAACAATTCCTTACTATCATACAATATCTAATGTAAAAATTTATTCAGGTTTCTAAAAAAAAATTATATAGTTATTTTGCTTGAATCAGGACCCAAATAAAGTCTTTTGTTGCAATTGGTTGAAATGTCTCTTAAATCTTTTAATCTATTGATTTCTCCTCCAACTCTGTTTTCATCTTGACAATTTATCTGTTAAAGAAAGCAGGTCATTTGTCCTGTAAAGTTTCCCACACTTATATTTTGCTTGTGGTGGTGTTTTAACATGTTTCTCTGTCCTTGTATTTCCTGTAAATTGGTAGTTAGATTTAGAGACTTGATCAGATCTAGGTTTGACTTTTTAATCAAGGATATTTTGTAGGTTTTGATGTGGATTTTCATCAGGAGGCATACAACGAAGGGTTAGTCTTTTTGTAAGTTTTCAGCGAATGATGACCGTTGTCTAGATCCATTATTTCACTTGGGGTTGCAAAATAGTGAATATTCTAATTCCAGTCGTCCTTGCTCATTTATTTGCTCAAGCACCATTTGATTACCAAGAGGTGTACTTCTTGCAGGTAGAATAAATGCTTGATATTGTTTCCAGTATTTACTGATTTTCAAAATAATGATCTGATTTCCTAGTACACTCTAAAGGTTGCCAATAAGTTTTTAAAATTCTTTTTAGGTATCATTAGAAACTCATGGATTTAAACATCTTTGATGTGTTCCACAGTTCACTGCAGTTATTCTTATTATTGATGCTCAAGCTGTTCAATCTATGATCAGTAGTTAAGTTGGTTCGAGTCCTATTAACATGACCTCAGTAGTCTTAGATAGCTTCCTTGTTTTCCAAAATGACAAAACATTCCCGACTTTTCATTCATTTCTTTCCCAGGACCTGGAATAGGACATTTTCCCAAGGAACCTAAATTTTCCAGTGGGAAATGAAATCTAGAGACTACAACAGGGATACTCATTGATTCTGGCTTGTACAGGGTTTCTAGTCCTTTTCAGAAAACAGAGGTAGGTAATACATTTTCTGTGTGCTTAAGACAAAAGAAACCATGAACGCATACTGATTATTTCCAATTCAAATTTTTTTAAGGAATTATGTAAAAATCCTACGATTTTATATCTTTTTTCTTTTGCTGAAAATCTTGGTTTCTAATGACAATAATTATTTATTTGCTTTATTCTATAATAAACACATAATACTTTCAGAATAATTCTAGTTATATTAACAAAAACATAATTACTGAAACATTTAAGACAATTTTGCAATTCTTTGTCTTTCATGTACATCCCACTAGAAATTTATAGTTAATGTGTTCTAAAGTCACTTTAACTCCTCTTTGGTGGCTACGCCACCTGCTTAATATATAGTTAGGTTCATCTATTTCATTGTGCTTTTGATTTTTAGAGATTGCTTTTTATTAATTTATTTGCTTATAATTATAGATACATTTACAGAATTCCAAAGTTAAACTTCCATTCCCATCCCCTCCACCCTGTTTTTCTTTCCCTACCCCCACTGGAAACCATTTTTTAAAAAAAGTTTTTGATTTATAGTCAATTCTTAATATTTGTGGTAGTTGTGTTTTATAAACTGCTACAAACACTGAATTAGCAAATACCAAATTATTCCTTCTAGGATTAAGTTAAGTTGCTATGAGGTTCTGGTCACAACATTTTTGTCAACTGAACCTTGTTTCATGGGTGTTTCTGTTTAAAGACATTGTATTTAATACATATTATGGACTCATTAACATTGAACTCACAGACAGCAATATTACTGAACTTATCTAACACATTTTTTCCTATAAGGTACACTAAGGCTTTCTGGAGCTTAGAAACACTAAACACACTTTAGCACTACACCTGACAGCCATTTAATTAATTTTTCTTTTAGACATGGAATCTATGTATCCCAGGCTGGAGTGCAGTGGTTATTCACAGGCATGATTATAACTCACTTAGCCTCAAACTCCCAGACTCAAATGATCCTCCCGCCTCAGCCTCTTGAGTAGGTGAAACTATAGGCATGCGCCACCACACCTGGCTGAGGGCCATTTTAAACAGTGAAGTCACCAGTGAAAAGCATACAAATTTGAAAGATTTTCACAGCATACACCACATAAAGTACATTTGTGTACATTATGAAAACTGAAACAAGAAAGCAACTTGTTTTGTTTGCCCTCAGCTAGACAAGTATTTGTTAGGCAACTGAAAGTTTTTGCCATACACACATGTCTGTGAAAAACTGCAAACATTCTCAGTGTCAATTTTGGCATTACAAATAAATTTTAGCAAGTAGGTGAATTTGCAAATAGCAAACCCATGGATAGTGAGGACTGGTTGTATACATACATAAACACACACATACACATTCTCTCTCTCTCTCTCTCTCTCTCACAGGTTCCCCTTTCTTAAAAAGTAGCATACAGTACATAGTTTTCTGCACTTTTTTCACTCTGTAATATCCTGAAGATTTCTCCATGGTAGTACATGTAAATTCTGTATTTTCTTTATTCAGCTATAGAGTACTATTTTGAGTGAATGCTGTTTTTTCAACTAGTTTCCTTTTGATGGACATTTGGCTGTTTCTAGTCTTTTGCTATTAGAAACTGCTCCAATAAATAGCTTCGCACATGTATCTTTCTGTATTTTGCGGATGAATTCCTAGAAGTGGAATTGCTAGGTTAAAGAATGAATGCACATATAATTTTGTTAGATATTTTACTGTATATTTCTTCAATGACTATTCCTAACATTACTCAGAAACAAAGTAGAAGTTTGGCAGAATAGATTGAAATTCTTTTGACACAAGAGTTGATGAACAGTGGTGTTAATTATTTAAAAGGAATTATGTAATAAAAGCTGGTGAATTAATAGTATAACAATTATGTAAAAAAGAATTAAAACCAAACACGCTTTAAGCATTTTGAATGTTGAAACATTTCACCTTTCTGAGCGAGACTGTTCAACCAAAAGAGCAACTAAAGCTATCATCTTTTCAAGGGCAGCTGGCCTGTATTTTTCTTCTGCCAAGGAGAGGATATCTTCTTCCTCTTCTTCTTCTTCCCCTTCTTCCTCTGATAATACTTCAACTTGAGGCTAAGTGGAACAAAATTCAATCTTAGTAATGGTAGTAATTTTAACATCATTTTGAGAACAAATGACTTGTTTTACATAACTATCCACGGTGAATGATGGCAGGAGCATGTATCATGAAAACCACCCAGAGGCCTAACCCTAACTTAAAATAGTCTCAAACCACATTCAGGACAATTTTAGACTAAACTGGCAGATCTATAAAGAATAATAATTCTTAGCACTGACTGTTTACCTTACCTAAAAGGATAAATCCCTTAATAATTTCTTTTTTCTTATAAGCAAGCTTAGTGGAAGATAAACCAGGATCAAAAATTATAATATTAATACAATAATATTTTCTATTTAATAAAAATGTCAGTTATATAGAAGAAGAAATCCTTATTTGTAGTCTTCAGATAATTCAAATAATAGGTATTTCAAAGAGATATTTACTTGGGCTTTGAAATTCAAGAGACTGAAAAGATTTTATGATCTAATAAAGCAAAAGGCAGTTGAGACGGGGAGCCATATAGGTTGCAATTAGATAATACCAGTGTACATCCTGTGAAGCACTGCAGCATAGTGGTTAAGAATTTTAGCTCAGTAGTCTGACTGAAGATCAAAGCCCAACTTACTGTGATCTAGAACAAATCAACTTCTTTAAGCCTCAAGCACTTCATCTATAAAATGGAGACCAAAATAGTACCTATCTCTAATAGTTTAAAAAAGGATTAAGAGTACAAATAGATGATACAATGCAATGTGGCTGTTACAGACAGTATAAAATGCATACATTTTAATATTAACAGACAAGCTACTTAAATTTTTGAAAAACTATGATAAACTTAATAGCAAAGGACTTAAAAATACGACCATCAAAATGTCCACCAAAACAATATACCGTTGATAAGACCCTGAAGTAGGTGGTGACCACTTTGCCTAAGTTGATTTGCTTTGTTCTAGGGCTTCACCAGTGACATTTATTACTCAGTTGTTTCTTTTCTTGCTATATCCATTAAAATTACATTAAAAACACCAACCAATCTTAGACTCTCAACATTATCTAATATCAGTCTAGAAGAGATTTTAAAGGATTCTAATATTTCATGACTTTGTATGATGCAAACTACTGAAAACATGGCTTCTGAATCCCTACTATAAGACAGAATTGTACTTACATTTTCAGGTCCTTTTGTTCCCATGTAAAAATGTACCATTGTAGATATGGCTTGCAATGAAAGTAAAAATTGGCTCTAAAAAATTAATTTAAAAATAGAAAATAAAAATAATTTAGTTCTAAATACGGATAATAGGTACATAATCCAAGAAATAAACAAGATACAGCCTTACCTCTTCTTCACCCATTTTAGCAAACTCGTAAAGGAAGGCAAAATATTCTGTAAGGTGTTTACTGTGAGGTTTTACGCCATGTTCCATAATTAATAACAGAGTTCTCACAAATCGAGTGACACATGAACGACCACCAATATCTTCTACTGAGGCATCCATATCATCTGACCTGAAAAGATAATTAATTATATCTTAGAAAACATATGACGCCTGCGACAGTTACTATCTGGGAGGAAAATTATTTTTAAAAACCTGAATATATCTCTTTTATCTTTGTGATAATGAATATCAATTGCAATAATACAAGTAGCTGAATTTCAATTATAGTGACTGGCTAAATCAATCCAAAACTAAAGATTTGTGGAGGATTTTGCAGATGCACTTAGTTAAAAATAAAACAAAAATATTTTTCACTTCTTGACTTGTGCTATTACAGATTATTTTTAAAAAGAAGAACTTAAATATTTTAATGTGGCTATTTAACAATACTTTGTAGGCAGATCATCAAAAAAGTTAAAAATTTAATGTTCAAAAAGTACTTCTTACCCATCTTCCATTCCTGGCTGTAGATAGAGATGAGCATGTACAGGTCTCAGTCTCTGAATCACATGGATGCACAAACGCTGAAACATCTGTAAAGAAAAAGATAACAACCCAAGAGCCAATTCACATCACATGAGAAAGATATTAAAAAGTTAACATGATTCAAAATTCTCTGCCACCCATTTATATTTTGCCCAAAGATTATCTTTTGATATTCTAAAGCTTTCCTGGAGTCTCAACTACAGTCTAAACATATAAGGCACAGTTAGCATAAGAAACAATATTCAGTTTTGTGATAATGGGAAAAAACTTTAAACTACAAGTTTCAGTAATACAGATTACCAAAAACAAAGCTTCACTAGGCTAGTGAAGATATAGATAGAAGAAAATCTATTATCTAACTCCTACAGAGGAGTGAAGTGGAGCAGGACAGCTACTCATCACAGGGTCACCAGCTAGAAGAATATAATTTAAGTGTAACAAAAACAAATATTGATTAAAAATGACTGAGGATTCTCTAAAGATACACAAATGACCAATAATAATATGAAAAAATGTTTGATATCGTTAGTTATTAGAGAAATGCAAACCCAAACCACAATAAGATAAACTTTACACCCACTAGGATAGCTAAGATAAAAAGACAATAGCAAGTGTTAAAGATGATATGGTAAAATTGGAACCTTCATATATCACTGGGGGGAAAGTAAAATGGTATAGTCACCATGAAAAATAGTTTGTAAGTTCTAAAAATGTTAAACGTAAGAGTGACCAAATAACCCAGCAATTTGGCTTTTAAGTATTAAAGGCATGAAAATATATGCCCAAACAAAAATATGTACTGAATGTTCATAGCAGCATTATTCAAAATAGCCAAAAAGTAAAAACATCTCAAATGTTCATCAAGCGATGAACAGATAAACAAAATGTGGTATATACATTCAATGGACTATTATTTGGCAAAAAAAAAGGAAAAGTAACATGTATATATCCTGAAAAGACTGGTAAATCAAAGCATCAAGTCATAAAAGACCACATATTGTATGATTCCACTTATATGAAATGGTCAAATGAGGCAAATCCATAGAGACAGAAAAAAGACTAACAGCTCTCAGGGATTAAGGGGAAGGGAGAAGATAAAAGAGGGAGTGACCATCAGGGATTCAGGTCTTTTTGGGGTGACAAATGTTCTAAAATTAGATAGTGGTGATGGTTGCACAACTTTGTGAACATACTAAAAACCACTAAACTTTATACTTTGAAAGGTTTGGGTTAATTTTATGGTGTAAGAATTATATATCTCAATAACAACTGGAAAGTGGCATAATTAACTCATTCTTTCTCCTGACTTTCAGAGGAAAAAAGTGGCATAATTTAGATTAACTTTTTGATTTTGTGTCAAAAGTGACTGACTAGAAAGTAATACTTAAATTTTCATTGTCTAATTTTTACAATGATTTAAGGAAAACAAATTGGTTTATGTAGCAGTTTAGACCCAAAGAAATAAGCTATTAATATATTCTATTCATTTAACTTTGTAAGCCACCACAATACCCTACCACAGTTAGAATATCTAAGGATGTGAAAAAGAATCAGTACAACTCTTAAGGCATCCAGAGTAGGATCTGGAAGAACAGAAAGTTATAGCCTATCTTCCTATATGTAAGAAATGTGCATAATTTTAATCTCTTGATTAGAGTGATAGTTGATGTTAAAATAACCTAATAAAAACAATACCAAAATAACTTACGATAGGAGATAGATCTTTTCAAACTACTTGCAACGCTAGCTAGGGTAAGACATATTCACAGGCAAATTTAGAACAATTAAATTGAAAGCCACTTCTTCAAATAATTTTTTTCGAATACATTTTTTCTTACCTGTCTCACAATTTGATTAGGGCACTTAATTAGTATCTGCATCGGCCACCAGTCATCATCAGCCATACGGTCTAAAAACCACTGTAAGAAAACAGAGCAGGACTTTAACACTTAACCAATACTTGTTAAATGGGACAAAATCACATAAAAGGATTTTATTTCTAGTAGATGTTTTAATTATTTTAAATTCTTATCAAAAGACTTTCTCTAATTGTTAGGAAGTCCAAAATCTAAAATCATAATAAAGGCCATCTCATTACACAACTCCACAGGTGTCATTCACATCACAGTACACAACTGGCATGATGGCAACCTGAGGTCCTTGTCGTAATTAAAATGAAATACCATTTCCCTAATAAATGTCACACTGTGGAATCTTTTGTTCCTATTAATGTAAGATTTGAGTATGATTGATTTTATTTCCACTTTAAAAAAAAAACAAAACAAATCATGATCTAATCAACCCTATGGATCTATTAAGCAGCTATGATGGGGGAAGGAAACAGAGAAACATGTTAAACACCAGGAAGATGCAATCATTCAAAGCAGCATGTGAGAAATCCTGCAGAACAAATGGCACAAAATGTCATGAAAAAAAAGAAAGTATTATAGATGAAAGGAGATTTAAAAGACAAACAAATGCAAAATGTGGACCTTATTTGAACACTATTTAAAACAAATCAACTGAAAAAAAAAACTGATATAATTAGGGAAAACTGAATACAGAATGTGTATTAGATAACATCAAGAAACTGTTTCTAATTTTACCATGAGTGAGTGGAATTGTGGTTATATACATATTTTAAAAGTTTTCACCTGTTATAAACATATACTGTTTATGGATGCATGATATGGTGTCTAGGTTTGCTTTAAAACACTTCAGCTGAAAAAAAGGCATGGCAGGATAGCAATTGATGAAACAAGAATGAAAGATTATTATTGGTTGTTGAAGTTGTATAACACTAACATGAGGGATTCACTATACCTTTCTACTTTTGTGCTTGCTTCCAAATTTTCATTACGAAGCTTTAAAAAGTTATACTTTTGTATTTGAAATTTCTGGTGATCAGATTCTCTTATTCCATTGCTACAAGGTATAATCAGATTACCTTCTAAGTAAAAAATCTTAAAACTATAATTTCATCTCTTGTATGGCACTATCTACCACCTCCACAAAATTCACAAGACTTGCATTCCTAGGTAGGTTTACAAATCTTTGGTTGCTAATCAAAAATTATAAACATTAAGATGGCAATACAGTTAAGTTGTGACTACCTGTGAGCAGATTATTTTTATGGATGCATCTCTCTTAAAATGTGGGGATACATAATTAGACATAAACTGATCTAATGAGATGTATTTTTTGGTGGAGGTGAGGAAGTGATAGGTGTTTTTAAATATTTTTCAATAACATTCAAAAGTAGTTAAGAGACAGGTGGAGGAAACTGGGGAGATGTTGGCCAAAGGGTACAAGGTTTCAGCTATAAAATGAATTCTGGGATCTTACGTACATCATGACTATAATTAATAGTACTGTATTGTCTACTTAAAATTTGTTAAGAGCAGATCTTAAGTGCTCACATCACTCAGATACACACATGGTGATACATGTGCTAATTAACTGTGGTAGTCATTTCACAATGTACACATATCTCAAATCATCTCACTGTACATACTAAATATATACAGGTTTTGTCTGTCAATTATACCTCAATAAAGCTGGAAAACAAAAATGAAAGTAGTTAAGAAATACCTGGAAGAGTCTCTTGAATTTTCTGTGATTTTTTTTCTTCCATTAAATGAAGGGGAAAAACCCACAGATCTTAAAATAATCAATTATTTAATCAGTGTAATAGATTTGATACCTAAATTATAATCATCAAATGTTTTTAGAGACAACTTACACAGCGCTCCCTATAATTTAAAACATGTAAAACAATTTTGCGATTCTATTTCCATTAAGAATAAAAAAACAAAAAAAATTCTTAACTATCTATGCATTGTTTGTTGAATTATTCACCTCACCTCACAAGCTGCTTGACTATTATTAAATTGTTTGGTCAATAGTTCAATCCACTGAAGCATTGTGGGCTTTAAAAAAAAAAAAAGAAGTCAGTAAAAGCATAAGGACTTTTGAGTCAAAGAGAACAAAAACCAAAAGATATCTGTAAATACTATAAATCCAAAATATAAAACACACATACCTTTTCTTTTGAATGAATAAATGTCTCTAGGACAAAGGAAGTGCTTAACTATGAGAAAAGATAAAATTAAGCAAAAAGGATTTAATTATTTTAAAGTAATAAATTTTGACAAAATTATCTAAAGTTTATGTATTTATTACCTTTGCAGTCATTAGTGACACAGCTTTAGGATCTGGTAATGTACTGGGAATACAACTACACAACTGCCACATAAATCTAGAATTTAAAAAGAATGAATAATTAATAATTCTTATAGTTTTAAAAGTTTTAAAGTCTTATAGTTTTATAAGTTTTAAAAAAGGTACAAAAAATCTACTAAATTTACCAAACTTACCCAAAATACGTATGTTCAAAAATGTTTTTGTCCTGGAGAAACTGCATGTTATCATGCCAAATCCACTGAAGAAAAAAATGTCAACATTAGATATCAGAAAGCAGTTTACTTCATTATGTTTTATCAATATTTTTATTAGACAAAAAAAGTATGCTCTTAGAAACCATAAAAGAAACAAAAAATACATGCAGTAAATTCATTCCCCACCCCAGGTATATGGAATATAAAAGTAGTTACTAACCCTACTCTAACTTAATCATCACTTATCTGGCTATCTCAAGCAATTGTGGGCTTCTAAATGTATTTATAATGATTTTGAAAGAATTCTGACATCCTATCTGTCTGAAGAGCAAGCATTTAAATGAATAAAACATAAGTCATATTGCATTTTAATAAGAATAGGTTATAAAAGTTTTAGTTCAAAAGTTGGCAAAATAAAAAAATTTAGTTCAGGTTGGCAGACCTAAATCAGAGGTGATTTTGTTCACTCCATAAAAATAATGAAAAATGATTATTTCTGACATTAGGCCTGTAGGAACACTCTGTTTTTGTCTTCTTTTTTTTTTTGAGACAGAGTCTCACTCTGTTGCCCAGGCTAGAGTGAGTGCTGTGGCATCAGCCTAGCTCATAGCAACCTCAAACTCCTGGGCTCAGGCAATCCTCCTGCCTCAGCCTCCCGAGTAGCTGGGACTACAGGCATGCACCACCATGCCCGGCTAATTTTTTCTATGTATTTTTAGTTGGCCAATTAATTTCTTTCTGTTTATAGTAGAGACGGGGTCTCGCTCTTGCTCAGGCTGGTCTCGAACTCCTGACCTTGAGTTATCCACCCGCCTCAGCCTCCCAGAGTGCTAGGATTACAGGCCTGAGCCACCGCACCCAGCCTTGTTTTTGTTTTCGTCAGCTCCACAACATTATTTTTGTCTAGATGTTCTGATTATTCATATTACTGGCTGTCTTAGCAAAACACTTCCGTGTTTTGAAATTTTAGATGGTTCATTGTGAGATGAAATTTCCAACCTTATCTTTAATCTTCCACTGAAGATTTTCAACTACCTCTACTTGCCTTCCCAACCCATGACACTAACTCAGAACCAGGTATTATAATTGTGTATTAGGATTCTCACTCCACAGTAGTATTTGAGAAATCCCAGACATAGTAACTGAACGGTCTGCTTCAGAGTTCTAAGCATTTCCAGGCACACAGCTTTTCATAAAGCTATAGCCCTGAGGAGAGTCTGACAGCATTCTGCTCATCTCATTCAGTACCTTTTCATAACAAGGGAGTCCCATTCCAAAAGACTGGTTTCTAGCCATGAGCTCAGTTCTAGATCTGGTGTCATAATTTTTGTCCCCTTAACCCCTTAAGAGCCTAGATTCTGGTCAACATCATCAGCTTTTGGGCCTAAAGCCTGTATGTAGTTCTGTGGTTTCCACCACACAACAGTGCTTTTAGTTGTGTTCTATTTTTGTGCTATAAAAACATTCATGTGTTTTTTGATGGTCCTTTTTATACTGAATCAATACAGTATGTTTGAAGCAAACTAAGTATGTCTAAGTGTGAAATTATTGCACTACATTGGTCAGAATTTCCTAGCTATTTTCTATATAACCGGTGCAACCTCATCTTCGGCCACTCTCGCTTGAACTTACTAAACATCACAGCCATACAGGTCATCTTTCAGCTCCTAAAACATGCCAACGAGTTCTGTCCTTCCTAAGAATTTGTGCAGAATGTTCTCTTTGCCTGGAGCACTCTTCACATGATTACCTCTTCTGGAAGTTTCAGGTTTCAGTTTAAGGTTAACCTCTTGAAGAATTTCCTGACCCCCTTTCCCCAGCAATCCCTGCCAACTACTACTTGTGAGAACTCTACTTTTATCATCTATAACAATTATTACAATTTATAATTAGTTTGTTTACTTATTTAATCTCTTTTATGGTTCTAAATTTTTCTGATATCTTTTGGGAATGTCTGTCAATAGCTATGCTTTAACTGTATAAATCTAAAGGACCACACTCTGGTTTATATCTAAAGCCTATATTAATGTTAATTTACACAATATTTTAGATGTATTTAACTTTTTTAGTTAAATATAAGTAGGCACATTCATTTTAAAATAATAAGCTGAAACAATTAGGAAAAAAATGGTTGGTTTAGGTCTGTAATCAGGACTACTCTAATGTACAGGCATACTTCATTTTATTGTACTTCACTTTACTACACTTCACAGATACTTCTTTTTTTTTTTTTAAAGCAAGGTGAAGGTTTGTGGCAACCTTGTGTTAAGCAAGTCTATCAGCATCATTTTTCCAACAGCATGTGTTACACATCTCTCACTTTAAATCAAAAGCTAGAAATCATTACGTTTAGTGAGGAAGCTGAGGTAGGCCAAGTGGTTTCTTGAGATGGAAACTACTCCTCGTGAAGGTGCTGTGAACAGTGTTGAAATGACAACAGAGAATCTAGAGTATCACATAAACTTAGTTGATAAAGCAGTGGTAAGATTTGAAAGGATTGACTCCAATTTTGAAAGAAGTTCTACTGTGGGTCAAATGCTATCAAACAGTATCGCGTGCTACAGAGAAATCTTTCGTGGAAGGAAGAGTCAATTGATGTGGCAAACTTCACTGCTGTCTTATTTTAAGAAATTGCCACAGCCACCACAACCTTCAACAACCACGACCCTCAGTCAGCAAGGCAAGGCCTACCACCTGCAAAAAATTTAAGACTCACTGAAGGCTCAGGTGAATGTTAGTAATTTTTAGCAGTGAATTATCTTAAAATTAATGTATATACTTGTTTTTTAGACATAACGCTAGTGTATATTTAACAGACTATAGTAGAATATAAACATAACTTTTATATGTACTGGAAAACCAAAAAATTGTTACTTGCTTTATTGCTACATTTGCTTCAGTACAGTGGTCTGGAACTGAACCTGCCATATTTCCCAGGTATGCCTATAGTTAGTTCAGTCTGTTTTTCTTCTTGTAGTAGAGCAAAGGTCTGGGATTCCCTTTTGTTACAATGTGAATCAGTGGTTTTCCAAAAATGTTTACAGAGCTGGGGGGTTCCTGTGACCATTTTAGGGGGTCTGTTAGGGCAAAACAATTTTCTTAGTAATACTATGGTGTCATCTGCCCTTTTAAACTCTCGTTTCTCATGAGTGTACAATGAAGTTTTCGCAGAGGCTACATGATGAATGAGATTAGAACAAACTGGAAGCAGAAGCTGTTATGAGAATCCAACTGTTTTCTGTTAAACTAGATATTAAAAAAGGATTTGCAAAAATGTAAAACAGAGCCACTTTTCTCACTGAATTATTTTGTTCAGAAAAATATATATTATTTACAAAATATGTTAGCATATAATGGGGTTATTTTTGTTATTTTTACATGAATTAAAAGTTTTTTGCAATAATTTGGATGGAACCGGAGACCATTCTCCTAAGTGAAGTATCTCAAGATTGGAAAAACAAACACCACATGTACTCATTATTAAACTGGAATTAACCAATGAACACACATGTGCACAAAGGGAAGTAAAACTTAGTGGAAATCAAGCAGGGGGGAGGGGGAGGAGGGGAGGGGCAAAAACCTACTTAATGGGTACAATGAACACTTGGGTGATGGACCTATAGCTATGTCAAGCATTACAAAAGCAATCCACGTAACCAAAAATATTCATACCCACTTAACATTTTGAAAATAAAGAAAAATCAGATAGCTATAAGACAAAGTTTTTAAAATTTATATAATTTATATAATACACATAATATACATAATTTATATAATATGGTACATACTGTTAGAGATAACCACATTAAAACCCACACTAAAAAAAAAAAAAAAACACACCTCTTTAAGGTCCTCCATAACTTTTAAGAATATAAGGGAGTCCTGAGACCAAGAAATTTGAGAACCACTGATATAAATAAACAATATACATCATTAAGGTTTTATTTAAAATTTCATTTTACTTCACAAGTGGTCTGGTTGTTATTATATATTATTGAGTTCTCATATAAAGCAAGGCCTAGATTTGTCTGAATATTTTAGGGGTCTTCCATATAATAAATGATAACCCATTTAATTGTGGTTATGATGGTGGTTGAGATAAATTTTTGTGCAAATAGGTAAGCTTAATAGCTTCAAATCTAATGAACCATCTGTAATTAGTAGTATCTAATTCTGTTAATAAATTCAATCTAAGGAATTGAAAAAAGAAAATATTCTTGGCTTTTTACAATTAACATATGGGTAGGCAAGATACCAGTTAAAAGTATTGGGCGAACAAAATTCAGTCAGTTTTAAGACTTGATACCAACAGTGCAAAAATAAAAAAAGTTTTTTTTTTTATTCAGACAGTAAAAGCTGAATTGTCTGGATGGAAGGATACATTTTAATCAAGTACCTCTTTGTAGAGAAGATTTACTTTTTATACTTTTGGATGACTAAGTTCACACCATTGACACAACATACACTGTGTTATTTACTCAATAATACTATTATCACTTATTAAATTATGAAAACCTCATTACTACAAATGAGACACTTTTTTTTTTCTTCGATGCAGGACCTACTTCTGTCGTCTGGGCTAGAGAGCGGTGGCATCATCATACCTTACTGCAACCTCAAACTCCTGGGCTCAAGCAATCCTCCTGCCCCAGCTTCCTGAGTAGCTGAGACTACAGGCACTCCACAACAATGTCTGGGCTAATCTTTAAAGATGGGGTCTTGCCATATTACCCAGGCTTGCCTCAAATTCCTGGGCTCAAGTGATCCTCCTGCCTTGGCCTCCCAAAGTGTTTGGATTACAGGTGTGAGCCACTGTGCTTGGCTCCTTTTTATTTTTTAACATATAAAATATATTTATTTATGTATTTTTAGAGATAGGGTCTTATTCTGTCACCCAGGATGGAGTGCAGTGGTACGATCATAGCTCATTGCAGCCTTGAACTTCTGGGCTCAAGAGATCCTCATGCCTCAGCCTCCTGAGAGGCTGGAACTACAGGCACATCCCACCACACCCAGCTCTATTTTAAATTTTTTTGTAGAGATTAGGTCTCACTAAGTTGCCCAGGCTTGTCTTGAACTCCTGGCCTCCCGAAGTGCTGGGATTACAGGCGGGAGCCAGTGTACCCCACCTAAAATACATTTTAAATGCATTTGAAATATACTGTATGCTTGAGTATGTGAGTCTGTATCATGAAGCGTAACAGAAGGAATTCTTGTACCCCATCACCCAATCTAAGAAGAACATCACCAACCACACAAGTTATTTGTGAGCTCAGCCTGAGTCCATCAACTTGCAGTTTTCTTAGTTTTCTTCTTTTTCAGTGATAATTATTTTCCATTTCCTTTATTCCCATTCATTTTTCATTCACACAAGTTCTTATCACCAACATTATTTATAAATACTGTCAAGGTCTACCCTGGATTATAGATCTTAATGGTGTATAGCCTACTCTTACATTATAGCATTCCTTGCATAAATACTTAACATACTTTTAAACTGCTAGTCAAGTCAAATGAATATATACCTCTAGTAACTCTGACGAAACATCAAATTTGTATTCTCGGCCATTTTCTTCCTCTGGTTCCATGCGTTTGTAAAACAGCATATAAGCACTGTGTGTCTTTAAGAAGCAAGAAAAAAGTATATTTTCATTTTGACAAGGTATAACTCCAAAAGTAGACAATGCAGAAGAAAACAGTATGAAATTTTTGTATATGAAAGAAATGATTACCTTTTCAAAAGAAAAATCCATAAATTTATCTGTAACAGAATCATAGGTCTTGGTCTGTTTAAAAAAAATAAGTTTCACTACTTTAAAAAGTGAGTACATTCAGCTATATCTCTATATAAATTATTTCATAAGCAGCTTTTCATACTTCATAGTAACTTTGTAAATAGTTTTCAAATAGCATTGCATTCATAAATATCCTATATACTTCACAAATTTGGCCAACATACCCTAGAAGCATACTTGGTATTTTTGTTTGTTTTACAAATTTTTGTTACTTTTTAAGATAGATAATACTACAAAATTGAGACAGAAAATTTTAGTATGACAAAATAAAATAAAGGTATTGTAAGGAAACAGTTAGCCTGGTCCTAATTTTTGTAAGTGTGATAAATACATGGAATTTGAAAACTGAACTTAAACTCTTCATTCTCAGCAACATCATAAATGAGAAAAAAACCCCAAATCATTTCATTGGTATAAAGCTAATTTATTTTGAAATCTCAAAATACTATCCATATGTACCTCCACCAATCCTACACAAACAAAATTTTGAGCCGCAGAGTTACAAATAACTGCAGATTAAAGGGTATTTCAGTATACATTTTAAGCAATGCAACTGATGGGTGACAGCAAAAGAAACAGTAGAGGAGAGTTAACAGTTAACCGAAGACAGACATCGCACAAAAAAACTGAAGGAAAAGAGTGAAAAAATGATGGAAACAAAAGAAAGAGATACTGAAGGCATGGGAAACAATCAGTAAAAGTCTGAGACTTGTATATAAGAAGAAAGAAAGACTGTAAGACTAAGGGAAACTGCAGAAAGTATCAGATGGAGGCAATGGACCTGTAATTTGAAAAACAACCTTTAAAGTGAAGAACTTTGCAAAGTTTGTTTCTTTTCTTCCTTACTTTTACTTTTTAATGAAATGTCCTAGGAATAACATCTACTGATGCAATTGGTTTACCGACAGCTTGAGTAGTAACTAAATATTGACTTCCCTATTCTACCCATTTCCAAATTGTTCACAGTTTAAACTATTATTCCTTTTTCTTTCAGAATAGTAGACAAGAGCACCAAGAAGCAATGAGGAAGCCCCTCATTAAAATCAATGTATTTTTCTCCTTGGTCTTTTGGCTAAGATTAAGGTAAAATCCAGATTGTGAATGATTATTTCATAATTAACATGGCTATTAAATTAAAAATGACTTTATTTGGAAAATAAATGGAAAAGACTATTTAATACCTTGCTGTGAGAATCAATAGAGTACTTTAAAAATAGTTTTCAGGTAATTGGTACTAGGAAAAACTGCCTATGGAAAAGTGAAATTATCATAATAACAGTCCAACCTAATTGTCTTCTTTTATGTCCTATTGTCAATTATGTAATAGAGAAGATGTTCTTTTTCTATCCTTATTAACTAGTGTTAATCAGGTTGCTGCTGTTACTAAAAGAACAATTCTTTTTTTAAAAAGACAGACTACCACTGAAGAACAATTCTTTAAAGTTCAGCTCAAGCCAACAATCTTGCCAAAAATTTTCAGATTAAGTCAGTAAAGGGTAATTTATTTTTCCTCTAGTCCCATATAATTCACTGAGTAAAGAATTTATTCAATCATAATTCTCATGGCACTGTAATATAATTGGCTGTACTATTATTTAGCTTTTTATCTGTATGTCTTGCATTCTTAGTCAGACTGCTGAAGGCAGAAATAGTACTTTTAAAATATTTCCTAGTGTCTACTGTTTACTGTGAACACTAAACTTCCAATAAATATCAATTTCATAAATTTTAGATTTAATCATAGCAATTAAAAGAAAGTTAAGTGACTCTGCTATTTGGATTTTATGATACGACAAAGAACTTAGTCACAAACCACTTATTATTTCTAAATAAAACTTACTGTCATCTCTCCACCAAAACATTCAGAGGCAAGTTGAGCAGAATCAAAAGGTTTTACCTCAGCGTCATTAAAAAGATACCTAAAATAAAGCATATAGTATTGATCAAGTATGTAAGTACTGAATATCTATGCATTGTATCTATTTTTAAATTGGAAATATAATTTTATAACATAGTAATAGTTATAACAACCCTAAAATCTAAAAGATCCATTACAAGCCAGGATTTACAAAAGAACTCATAAAAACAAGGAATAAAAACTTTGTTTAAATGTAACACGTAAAGATATCAGATAGGAAAGATTAAGAAATGTGATGTAATCTTAGCGCTCTCAGAGGCCGAGCTTAGGAGTTCGAGGCCAGCCTGAGCAAGAGCGAGACCCCCATCTCTACTAAAAATAAAAATAAATTAGATGAGCAACTAAAAATAGAAAAAAAATTAGCTGGGCATCGTTGGTGGCACACGCCTATAGTCCCAGCTACTCAGGAGGCTGAGGCAGGAGGATTGCTTGAGCCCAGGAGTTTGAGGTTGCTGTGAGCTAGGCTGATACCTTGGCACTCTAGCCCGGGTGACAGGGCAAGACTCTGTCTCCAAAAAAAAAAAAAAGAAGGAAAGAAATGTGAGAACTATCAAACATAAAGACACTATTTTAAAACGTATGATAAAAAAGATACAAAATATACTTATGGGGGTAAAAAATATACTTATGAAAATATATTGAAATGGATTTAAAGAAGTAAAAGACAAAGAAATGACGGCTGAAGCAGTGAGAAATAATTCAATGAAACGATTCTGCTAACAGCAAATCAATTAACAATTATTCATTTTCTCAAAGCCTTATTTCCAACACTTAGAACAGTGCCCAGCACATATACAGTCCCTACACACCAGGCCCTATCTAACATCTGAAGACCAAAAAATAGCTATTAGGGACTCACCTAATGACTTCCAACTTGATAAAAAATGATAAAAATAATGTGTGTGGGAGAAAAAAGGTAAGGTGGACCATGTAGGTAACTTCTAATTGGCACATATAAGGACTCTGTGGTCACCCAATAGAAGATTTTCAGTACACAGCTCATGAATGAATGAAAAAATAAGGTAAGATTTAGAATATCGTCAGTGAATCTCCTCAAGTTGTATGCAAAACTTTGTGTGTTCATTTTTCTGAAGAAAGCATTCAAATTCTCAAGAGTTCAGAGATCTCCAAGTTGAAGAACTGATTCATGTTGTCCTTTGAAAGTCACCTTCATTTATAAATTTTGTCTGCCCTTTTTCCTACTTTTATAGAAAGATTTTAGAAAACTAAAAATTGAAAATAT
Organism: Lepilemur ruficaudatus; assembly: GCA_963574885.1. NCBI lineage: Eukaryota > Metazoa > Chordata > Mammalia > Primates > Lepilemuridae > Lepilemur > Lepilemur ruficaudatus. Next base: position 20,289 of record CAUYRT010100095.1, on the reverse strand, counting down.
ATCTGTAGAGAAAACTAGCATAAACTTACACCTTAAAAACAGAAAAGAAGTTTTTAAAAATCCAAGGAAAAAAATATTTTAAACTCACCATTTATTGTTTTTATAAGCATGTGGGTTAACTATATCTCTGATGAAGCTATAATAGTGCCCACCATCTGCTGTTCCTGTGTGAACTGTCACTCCTATCAAGTCATACTCATAGCTTTCTGTGTCTTTTGAATGATCACCAACTTCCTTAAAACCTGAAATAATTTACATAAAATGAAAATAATTTTGAAAACTGCACAGTGACATCTTAGAATCACTTTTTTATAATATAGTTTATGTACAGAACTAGGCATATTTTATATATTAAGTAGGTACAAAACAACTTTATCTATTAGTCATTTACCATCCATAGCCTACAATACTATAAAGAACATATCATACAAATCACTAGAAAAACAAACGTGTTAGGGCATAATTACAGACAATCTCATTATAACGTATAAATATAAAATATCTTTTTATTTAATCTGACTGGTATTTTGAAATAGGTAGTATAAAATGTTTCATTCAATTTTATCTTTATTAGAAGCAGGCAAACACAAGACCTGAAAAGGCATTAGCACATTTCTTTTAGTCTCATGTTAAGGAAAATGGAGCACTACGCTGGTAGCATGTTGCAAAATGTACATCAGTTAATAGAAAACACTATGTATTAGGAGCTTGGCATAGACACAAGCAAAATAAATAAAAGACGTACTTCCCATCCCAAAAGATTTAAATTCTAAAGATAACCAAAGATACTAAGGAAAAAATTACAGAATGGTCTAATAAGTTTGAAGATGTAAGATTTATGATCTTTATTCCCACCATGATATAGAAAGGAAAAAGTAGAACTGGGAGCACGGAAATGAGAGATTTGGTTGATGTGAGTGTACAGACTAACTGGAAAAGGAAGTGACAATTAGGGGAAGCGGAGGAAATGGCTGACAGTGGTTAAAAAGTGTGGCTATGCGTATGTAGGCAGTGCTAGGATCTGAATCCTAGCACATCACGTGTGACCTAACAAAAATTCCTTTATTTTGCCATAAATTTCTGCTACTGAGTACCATTAGCTCAGCACTCATTTATAGCTATAGTCACCATCTTTCCTCTCTTCAAAGAAAAAATCTGTTCTTCTCTTGAAAGAATAGCCTGAATTCATTGTTTACTCCTCTCATCTCCCATTTAGTAAGAGTAAAAAGATTTACTGGATACTAATTAAGTGCCAGGTACTGGAGTTAAAGATTAAAACATAGCTCTCTTTTCTAAAGTTTTGCTTATAGTATAGTCAAACCTTTAAAATTTAAATCTGCATAACTTTTTATACAAATAAAACATTGCCAGCACCTTTATTTTTATGTAAAATGGACTTATTGCTAAAGAAGAATGAAGAGGCAAGAGGTAGATCCTTTCAATGTTACTCTCTCACCTACTTCCATCTTTACCCCCCTAGTCTTTCAGGTACATATCCAAAGTTTGTAAGCTAGTGGTCTTATGGAAATAATAATTTGGAGGTTTTTACTTATGAACCAAATGCCATCTAACTCACTGCAATCCCCCTTCCTTCCCATTACAACACTCAAATGAAATTGCTCTGATTAAGATAACCAGAGATGTTCTACATGTTAGATTATTTTCAATCCCATTCTTTTTGGAACTGCTCCTTCTTTAACATCCAATATAACCACACTCGCTCTTTCTTGAGACTTTCTTAAAATACTGACTCTACTATTCATTCACTCAACTGCTCAAGCCAGAAATCTGAGTCATTTTGGATTCTTCTTCCTCTCTCTAGTAGCAGAACAACTACTAATAAAATGTAAGCTTCAAGGGAACACAGATCCCATTCTTTGTTGTCATTGTATTCCCACTACCATAAGAATGGCATAAGCTACACAGTGGAAAGATGATATTCAGTAAATTTTCATTGGATTCATTTATTCATTCAGTCATTAAGTCTTACTAATTCCATTTACTTCTCCCCATTTCTACTGGCAATCTTTCTCACTTGAGCTACCATCTTCTCTGTGTATCATTTGTAAGAATGGCCTCCCCACACCCCTCTCATCATCCTCTAATCCATTTCTAATGCTATAGCCAGAATAAACTTTTTCAAATGCCCACCTGGTTATGTCAGCTCCTTGCTTAAAAATCTAATGGTTACATGCTGAATAAAGATCAAGATTGCTAATTAACATGGCCTATAAATGAAAAGTGTTCTGGCCACGGCCTTCTGCCCATCTCATCAACCAACGTCCCCCTCCCCCTCACCTAAGAACTCATCCCTTCTTTTAATCTCTTACTCAAGCTTCATATGTCTGCTTAAGTGTCACTTTCTGGTGAAAGCCCTAATTCCCTCCAACCTGTGAAACATTCACTGTGCTGTCTGACAACACATCACACTTACAATTTCTTATTCAATATAAGACTTACCCAACTAGATTTAAGCTCCATAAGGGCAGTGACCATGTTTATCTTGTTTACCACAATGTCTCCAATGCCCAGGAGAACGCCTAGAACATAGTCCTCGCAAATGCTGAATATTTATTGGCTAACTGACTGAATGTGCCACACTGTCTTTAAAAACATTCTCCTAAGATTCAATTTAATTTTGTTAACTGTGTAGTTGATTACAACTTTAAATTATGACTACTTTGTATGGAGACTTACAATAAACATAGATAAGAAAAACAGATGGAAAATTACCTTCTTTCCTGTCACTCTTTCCCATAAGAAAATCTTCTGTATAGGGTGTCATATCCAAACGTAATGGGAAAGAAAAGTGTGTATTCACTTTCTCTTTCATCATTGTGACCATATTAAATGTATATCTCATAGTATTAAAACTTAGAATGCGAGGTAATTTCTTAAAACATGCCCTGAAAGACAACAAAAAGTTATTGAAAATTGTGTTTTGAAAATACTTCAGATGGTTTATTACATTTATGCTATACCTATTTCAATATTCAATTCAGAGTCAATAAGAAGTACTGTAATCTCCCCTTATCCGGGGGGTATATGTTCCAAGACCCCCAGTGGATGCCTGAAACTGCAGATAGTACTGAACCCTATATACACTATGTTTTTTCCTATACATACCTATGGTAAAGTTTAATTTATAAATTAGGCACAGTAAGATATTAACAATAATAAAATAGAAGAATTATAATAATATGCTGTTCACAATTTCACAGACAGATGTGTTTTTACCACAGATCTTAGCAACCTCAGCATAAGATTTTTTTTCTTTCCTTGTTAAGTCAAGAACTTTCACCTTTTCACTTAAAGGAAGCACTTTATAGCTTCTCTCTGGCATTATCTCAATTGCCAGCATCATCACTCTTGTGCTTTGGGACCATCGTTAAGTAAAATAAGGGTTTCTTGAACACAAACATTACAATACTGCAGAGGTAACCAACAGTGCTACTAAGTGACTAACAGATCACCTATACAGCATGGCTATGCTGGACAAAGGGATAATTAATGTCTCAGGTAGGGCTGTATAAAATTTCACACACTACTCAGAATGGCGTGCAATTTAAAACTTATGAATTGTTTATTTCTGGAATTTTCCATTTATTATTTTTCTACCTCAGTTGACCACAGGTAACTGGAACTGCAGAAAGCAAAATCACAGATAGGAGGGACTACTGTAGTATTCTAAATCACACTCTTATAGCTATATGTACTTTTATCTCCCTCTTACATGACACTTCCCACTCTGAAAACGCTTTTCTATGACTAGATAAGAAAAATAAAACATTTCAATAGACTGTGGTAAACACCATAAGGAAAATCATAAAGGGCTGTTATAAAAGCATAAAAAGGTGTAACATTATACTCTAGAACCACGGAGGTCTTTGGTTTTTTTCCTCCTTAAATAATATGAATTTCGGGGAAAAATTCTTCCCTGTATGTAAGAATCAAAAGATTTTTTTTAAACCAAGAGTTTAGTTAAAAAAAAAATACGAATTGAGGGAGACAAGGAATGGGGGAAAGACATTATAAGTAGAGAGAATAGTAAGTTCCAAAGTTCGAAATTTTGGATTATTTGGGAGATTGACAAATGATGAGGTTACAAAAGTGTAACAGTCAAATGTGTGTAATGTTAAGAGTATGAACTTCAACCTGAGAGCTTTGAAGAGTCACTAAAGGATTCACGATGGAAACTGAAACCATGCACTGTGCCTGAGGATAAAAGAGATGAACAGATTTGGGAAGACTGGAGGACAGTAGGTGGAATACAGCAAAGCATTCTGAACTAAGATGATTTGGGAATCAACAGCATGTCAGCAGAAACTGGTGTTATGGTGGTAGACAAAATTAGGAAGAATGAGTAAACTGAGAAAACCAGAAGTTTGAAGACAGAGCAGTATATGATCCTGTTAAGGATAATAAACATTTTGTTTACTTCTTCAACTGGCCCATTTCAGTATGACACTAATTATTATGTTATTACAGACATAAAATTATGGTAAGAGCACAAATGACTGAGTAACTACTTTGGGAAAGATGAAACAAATATTTCAGAAGAACAGCAGAATCTTATTAGCAAAAAGAAGGGAATGTTTCAAGAGCTAAGGGGTTAGTTATCTAGAATGGCAGATTTACTCAATAAATTTATTGCTTTCAACTAGGAAGAAACTCTCCAAAAAACTTGAGTCAGCCCCTCAATTATGTTCTAGTGACTCATTTATTATATTCCTCTACAGTAGCTAACTTTTGACTGACTCCATTTTGTGTAAGTCCCTAATTCTTACCCTAAACATATTCTCATCAGATGAGTTTGTCTTCTGCCTGTAACTGCCTGCACAGCTGTGCTTTCATTTGATTATGTCCATTACAACTGTTCTGTCTTGCAACCAGCTACATTTTTTTTTTTTTTTGAGACAGTGTCTCACTCTGTCACCTGGGCTAGAGTGCAGTGGCATCATCATAGCTCACTGCAACCTCAAATTCCTGGGCTCAAGCAATCCTCCTCCCTCAGCCTCCTGAGTAGCTGGGACCCCAGCTGTGTGTTCCATGACTGGCTAATTTTTTTATTTTTTGTAGAGACAGGGTTTTGCTCTTGCTCAGGCTGGTCTCAAACTCCTGACCTCAAGCAATCCTCCCGCCTCAGCCTCCCAGAGTGCTAGGATTACCATTGTGAGCCACCATACCCTGTCCCAATTACATTTCTGGAGACTGGGAAAAAGAATATCATTTCTTTCAAATGTATACTGGTCTAGAAAAAACTTCTCTTAAATAATTTTAGTATCTTACTACACGATGGCTTTTTATTTTCTGCCTTCAAACATGCTCAGATATCTTTTATTTAGAAAAACCCTTTGTTTGATCCCAAGGCTCTTTCTAGCCTTGATCTTCCTTGCTGTTTTATATTGCCAAACTTTTAAAATGAATGGTTTATGCTTAATGCCATGCACCCTGACAACCCTGCTTCTATTCATACAACATGACAAAACACACCATATTAAGCTGCCTTCTTGAAAAATCAAATGCTTTTATTCAGCTGTCATTTTCTTTCATCTCTGTGAATTCTGTCAATTGAATACCTTCTTGATATTCTCTTCCCAGTTTTTGGGTTACCATTTTATTCTGATTTTCTTTCTTTCCTTGCTTCTCTTCTGTCCTCTGCACTTTTAGATTAGCTTAGCTCTCAGTCCTTTGCCACAGTTATGTTCTTTCTCAGGCAGATATTCTGATGACTTCCATAAATCAATTATGCAAATAATCCCCAAGTTTGGATGTTGGTCACTTGATGCCATCATATGTGATCAATCTCACTTTCCATTACTGGTCGATAGGAATCCTCTACTTTATGCAAGCTGGCCCAGTCCTGGATTTCTTACACATCTAAGGGTATTTCTATTTCTCTTTGCTCCCAGTAACTGCATAAGATGCTCTAAATTCAATGTCTACTTGTCATTCAATGTAGTATTAAAATCTTTAGTCAGTTACTCTGCCTAAACCTGCCATCTTATGGCTCTTAACAACCTCTTGCTACAGAAGTTGAGAGGAAGATGTCTTTAGTTTGGGAGTAGATTATCATATTCCAGTAAGTACACAGTGGAGTGGTTAAAAAATAAAAACCTTGGTAAATGAATTAAGACGAATTAAGAGGACAAAAAAAAATCTTAAAAAGTTGTAAAAGTGCTTGAAAGTATGCTAGAAAACTTCTCTAATCAACCAATCTATTGATTTTGTACCAATCTATATAATTTTTTTATCTATAAGACTATCCTTTAAACAAAAACAGTATATCAGAGATTAGAGGAAATATTTAATCAACGTGAATCACAGAAGAATAAAGAAAATGAAAAGGGACTATAAAATGTTTGACATGCAGTAGTAAAGCAAGTAAAGCAGTTTTTATTTGAAGATCACTAAACTATTATTTGTCAAGAAATTCTCTAAAAAACTTAAACTGAGGAAAAGTACTTTGATCAGTGTACCAAAGCATAAACAACCAAAAATGATATCAATACATAGAGTGGAAGGGAAAGAAGAACTGGCTTGAACACAGCATAAGAAACTTACACAACACTCTTTAACCAACAGTTAACTAACTCCTAAATCTGACTCCACCCCAGACCTCTTTTCAAGCTCCAACCATAATAGCCAGTTGCCTGCAGGACCTTTCTACACAGATACCCCTATGAGAATTCAAATTCAACTGGATTAACTATCTCCCTGAAATTTGCTCATTTGTATTTCCTATCTTAGGGACCGGCACGGGAAAATTTCTTTATATTTCTGTGTCTCGATGTCTTCACCTGTAAAATGGGATAACAGCATCTACTATAAAGGAATGTCATGAGGATAAACTGAATTAAATCATGTAATGCTCTGAGAACAGTGCTTGCTAAACAAAAAAATGCTATGGAAAGGTTAGTTACTACAGTAGTCCCTCCTTAGCTGCGCTTCTACTTTCAATGGCTTCAGATACCTGTAGTCAAACACAGTTCAAAAACATTAAATGGAAAATTCCAGGAATAAAAATGTGTTAAGTTGTGTGGTGTTTTGAGTATCATGATAAAATACGATACTCAGGCGGGTGCGGTGGCTCACGCTTGTAATCCTAGCACTCTGGGAGGCCGAAGGGGGAGGATCGCTCAAGGTCAGGAGTTCGAAACCAGCCTGAGCAAGAGCGAGACCTCGTGTCTTCCAAAATAGAAAGAAATTAATTGGCCAAATCTAGTGCCATCCAGCTCAGGACATGAATCATCCCTTTGTCCAGAATATCCACACTGTAGACCTACCTACCCTTTGGGTCACTTAGGAGCCCTCATGGTTATCAGGTCAACTGTCTCAGTATCACAATGCTTGTGTTCAAGTAACTCTTATTTTACTTAATAATGGCACCAAAGTGCAAGAATACTGTAGCTTAATTTATAAATTAAACTTTATTGTAGGTTTACACAGGAAAAAACATAGCGTATATAGGGTTCAGTACTATTTGCAGTTTCAGGCATCCACTGTGGGTGTAGGAATATATCTCCCATGGATAAGGGGGAAATACTAACAAGTCACTAAAGCCAGACATCTGAGAATTGATACAGATAATGAAAATGATCACTGCCCTTACTTTCCATGTCTCTGCTCCTACAAATCTAGACTTTTTGCAAGTTCAGTGATTACTACTTTCTTTCCAGTTCCAGTGTAAGTCAAAATAAATGACAATTCACTCAATAACTGAGTGAAAACTTGCTGCATGAGAATGATCTCCCAGTAACTGATTTTACCTTAATCACATAATCTTCATTAAAGTTTAATCTTGGTTTTTCCTTACTTTGTCTTTTGCTACCATTGTATGATTTATCAAAATGATAAAAATTACATTTCAAAAAGCATACCTTTTCTCAGCTCTTACTTTCTTCCCACAATGAGAACAAGTATACATGTTGTCACCTTCTAACGTGTCTTTAATAGTAACTTCATCAAGAGATTCCTATGTATAAAGCCACATTTAAAAGTTTTCCATTATTTACAGCACAGAAACATACAAAAAAGAGCAACTACAACGTGGGCAAAATGCACCAACGAAAATCAATTTTTTAAAAAAAAGTGAATTCTTAATTTTAGAAAAAAATCATTTTCCCTCATATTAAGAAGATACTCTAAGAATCTTACTAAATATTTCAAAGAGTTAAGTATTTAAATTAAATTAGGCAAAAAACAGCTTTATGGTCTACCTTTAATTCTTATTTGAATAGCACAGCAAGAAGAAAATACATGAAAACATGAAAAAAGTTAATTTCTTCTCAAGGTGACAAACATAAACCTGCTATATACATATAGTTAAAAGCATAAGATATTTTAAAAATTATATACACTATTACTCACGTAAATGTTCTTCATATCAGCCACCTGGCACCTCACAGTGTAAAACTCTTCAGCAGTTTGACTGACATGCTCACAATCCTGATCAATAAACAGTCAAAAATTAGCAATTTGTTATAATAAACAAAACATAGTAAGATCTCCAAAAAGCAAAATACAGGTGTAATACTTACCAAGGATACAACATTGTTTGTAATTACACCTCCAAATAAACTTTTGACGGTATTTTTCTTTAACATAAAACAAACAAAAGTTGGTAATTAAAATGTAGGCAAATCTATTCAAATTTCAAAAACACTTTCTAGTATTCTGGTACTAACCAGCTCTGGAGACATTTCTTCAATTTTGGTAATTAAATCAGTAAAAAACTCTGTCATGTCTTTCTGCTCCCCAGTATTCAAAGGCTGCTTATCCATGGTATATGTTTTACAGAAAGGTCTAGGATTATATGCTTTGCACTCACTCTCCTGTAAATGAAAGGGTGAGGGAGGGAAGATTCTAAGTGTTAAATAAAAATAAGAAAATTACTATAGGTTCTTAAATGAATGACTGACAAAAACAACACCAAAACAGGTAGCAAATCTACAAAGAAAGTTTCAAAATGCTCTGTTCTATTTCTTTTTATCTGGTTTACATGGCATTTTCAGTTTAATGGTCTTGGTGGCAGAAGATTCTTAAATTACCTTAAGTAGTTTGTATTTTTAAGTCTAGGAATTTCTAGAAAGGAATTTGGACTCACATTTGTATTGCAAAGCATAAAATATAAAACTTACGAAGGTTGAGTAAGTTTTTCTAGAGATTGCATTTTAATAATTTTTAAAATAGTAGTTTAACACAGTAACTTTCTGGCTGTGGCACATGATTTGGTTCAGTGGAGTTCAAGATGCTGATGAACTTAAGGTCGGATGCTTCAAAGAATCTGTGAAATTTTTCAAGTGGATAAGGAGTATTTGAATATGTGACCACTGATACATACAGAATAGAGGGTTTTGCTTCCCCCCTCCTTACACAGTAGTAGCAAAGGTAAATTTTCAGATGGTCCCAATTATCTATAGAATATTTATCTGAGAATTTTGTGTCTCTGCCCTGCAGCTGAGTTGGCCCCATAAAGAGAGAATTGCTTAAGATTAAAGTATCTCACTTTTAAAAACTTCAAAAAGGGCTTGGCGTGGTGGCTGGATCGCTCAAGGTTAGGAGTTTGAAACCAGCCTGAGCAAGAGCGAGACCTCATCTCTACTAAAAATAAAAAGAAATTAATTGGCCAACTAAAAATACATAGAAAAAATTAGCCGGGCGTGGTGGCACATGCCTGTAGTCCCAGCTACTCGGGAGGCTGAGGCAGAGGATCACTTGAGCCCAGGAGTTTGAGGTTGCTGTGAGCTAGTCTGACGCCACGGCACTCTAGCCTGGGCAACAGAGTGAGACTGTTTCAAAAGAAAAAAAAACTTCAAAAAAACCCCAGTAACTTTCTGTTTGTCAGTTCAAATGGCATGTTCCAGCTCTGTTTAAGGATGATTAAAGATATTAATAGAAACAAAGGATGACTAGTAATCTTTAAATTTTGTTTAAAAGACCATTTATTGAATCCTTAACCAAGTATGAGAAGTTGAAAAGTACAGTAATAAAAATGATATAATCCCCATCCCACATGATTATAATAGGAAAGTCAGGTAACTTCAATACAAGAGGTAGAAACAACACAGAGGCATGGTGACTCAGAGACACTCTGGCGAGTTTATGGAATGTACGGTCTCTCACAGAGGTAAAGACCAAGCAGACTTGTGAAAAATGACAATAGGAAGAAAATGAAAAAGAATGACACAGGCAGAAGGAGTGGCATAAATAACCACACAAGTGACAAAGCAACAGGGTGAGCTCCAAACAGCTTACTGTTGGCTATACGGTGAAGCCGGATATGGAGAGGGTAAGAGAGGAGGTTGAAGGGTACAGACAAAATCAGATACATGCCATGGTGATGAACTTGAATACCATTCTCTTCATAATGAAGAATCACTGAACAGTTTTAAGTGGGGGAGTAATACTATAAGACTTGCTATCTTTTTTAAAAGTTTGATCACTGTTACAGTTTTAGCAGTAGGAATGAAGAGGGACAAAGAGAAATCAGAAAGTGCTAGGCATAAAAGGGATTAACCCTGTGCTGGGAAAAGGATCAGATACAGGGATTCTTTAAAGGACAAATTAACAGAATGTAGCCAATTGAAATGTGACTGTTGAAAGTCATTATGACAAAGAATAGAGGTAACCGACAAATTCAATTTGAACAATAAGAGTATATAATCAGGACAGAACTAGTACAAATGAACTGTTGTTTAACGCTTTAGCTTTTGTCATAGGGTGGTGTATCTAATTAGTATTCTCTCCAAGATTCTCACACATACCATTAAATATGTAAACATTTTCTGAAGTTCAAGTAGAGTAGTCTTATGCTTCATATCTTCTGAGTACTGTAAATCAAGAGAAAATTTTCCATTAAAACATACTGATAGCAGTCAACGAGGCATTCTAACAAAGAAAATTTTGCAATATGCTAAACACTGTATCTGTTTTCATTCTTTTAGCTGTATGTAGGAAAAACTCTGGCACATTCTATTTTTTTAGCAGTTGTATCATTTAAAAATCGTAATACCTTTTTTGTTACATAAATACAGCCATCACTATTATATCAGGAACCTAAATGGAGAGTCTTAAAAAAAATTACTTTCTAGATCAACACTCATTTGGTGCAATGCTGATTTACAAGAACGCAAGGATGAAAAACACTTCAGGTGGCAATCAAGTTGTTTTCCACAAGTAAACCTATACGTTAAAAAAATACACTTAATTTCAGTATGGACTTTCTGATGAAAAATAAAAAAAATAAAAAATACATTTAAGATACTAATAAATGACATCATCATCATCTAGTCATATCTTTAGTTTTTTTGGAACAGTATATTCTTAATATTGAAGCAGAAGGAAATTCTTTACACATGCTACAACATGGATGAACCTTTAAGACATTATGCTACGTAAAATAAGCCACTTGCAGCCAGTCACAAAAGCACTGATATTGCATCATTCCACTTTTACGAGGTACCTATAACAGTCAAATTCACAGAGATAGAAAGTAAAATGGTGGTTCGAAGGGCCTAAGTGTAGGGGAAATGGGGAGTTAAGTGTTTAATGGGTACAGAGTTTCAGTTAGGGAAGCTGAAAAAGTTCTGGAGATGGTGGTGATGGTTGAAAAACAATGTGAATATGTTAATGCCACAAAACTGTATGCTTATAAATGGTTACAAAGGTTAATTTTACATTGCATGTATTTTACCACAATTAGAATATATGTAGCTTTGTTTAATCTTTCTGTGAACATCAAAAAAGGGAACAGTAGTAATAACTGAAGTTTTCATCTACAGTATCTGGTGCATATTTGACTACTTTCCAAACTCCTATATCAAATTCTGTAAAGAATTTTCTATATAGATGTAAATTTAAACTTAATTTTTAACAAAAATACCATTTATGAGACCTGCTCACAATCAGCACATCTGAGTGTTCTTTCTGTTGCTACTAATTCCTCAAAGTGCTAATAATAGCTTAAAGGTAGTCATTAATATGAAAAGAGAAACCAAGAACTATGGTCAAGTTGCCAGCTAGAAAAAAAATCACTGAAAACATGCTTCTTTGATAACAACTAGTTTTATAAAACTATGCAGATGGGACTACCAAATTTAGTCGCAAAAATTTCCGTAAGTTAAATGAATCAATTATTCAACTACTTTTAGTCATAAGCAATCTACACAAATGAAAAACTTAAAAATATCAGTATAACTAAAGCCAAAAACCCAAACCTTCTTTTACTAGTCTCTAGTAAATGTAAACCAGAGACTTTGAAGAGTAACTTATACATACTGAAGAATTCATTGAAAGTATATGAAGAATAGCAATATTTTAGTAGGGGAAAAAAAAAAAGCCAGGACATAAAAATGACATGATGGAGAAAAACAAAAATCCAGAAGCATAAAGGAAGTTTGCCAACAAATTATAAAAGCAGTGCAAAAGCAAACTAAAAAATAGCTCATGATAAAAAAGAATGAAAACTGGTAAAAACAAGTGAACAAAAATAACATGAAGCAGAGCTTACCCAAATAAACAAGGCCCACGATCTCATTTACTTTGGGATAAATATAAAAGAAACCAGCTCAGTGGTTCTGGTAACATTGCCCTACTTGGTTTTAGGCTTTTTAAATTTTCTATGTAATTAAAATTTGTATTTGTTTTTATTGAAAATATATTCACTGTTTACGCTGAGTATATATATTTCACAACTCTGTTTTCCTCCGAGAAATAAATTATACTATAGCATTACAAGTAACCTATTAAAATGAAAACAAAATTAAAATATACATGTTAAATAGTTATATAGTCAAGTTTTCTCTCATTTTTTATTCATAGATTATTTTCTCAAACAATAATTTACTACATTGAGATAATCAAGATTTATAAGCAAAATTTTAAAATTTGGTTTTATAGTTTTAAAAGAGAGGAAAATTCTACCTTAGCAGTGAAGACAGCTTGTCTTGCCTCAGGTATCATATAAAGCTGCTGAATAGTGGAAGCCAAATAACAAGTAGCTCCAAGGTTAGTCAGGCCAACAAATCTACATTCAGCACGGACATCCTCATGAGGCCAGTAGTCCCATTTGTAAGGTGCATGGGCTGGTTAAGAAAGAGGGAGGAAAAGACACCCCCCAAAACAAACTATTAAACATAATATATTGTACTTTTATTAACAGCCTCTACCTCTATTAGTTATCTAGTTAATATAGATTATACATGATAATTTTCAAAATTAGGTAAGAATACATACTAATACTAATTCATTCTCTAAAAACTCAAAGGACTATCAAAACTTGATTTTACTTGGTACTAAATTATTTTACAAAGAAAAGCCAAAGTATTTAAAAAGGTCCTTCATGCCAATGTTTACTTTTTTGCTTTAATAACATCCTAGCAACAACAGCTTATACTGTTAAAGTATGTGAAGAATAGATTCTTTCTTTAAACAATGTCCTCCAAAATCTCATTTCTGCATTCAAAATTTATAAAGATGAAAGGAAAAGAATAATGCTTACACTGCATGTGTTGTGCCATGACCCAGTTATGTATTAGCCTGTAGTTTTCAACAGACCCCTTTACCATCTCTACTAACAAATCATAAGCAGCAGCTCTTGAAGAATGTGATTTGCACTTTGGCTGTTGTCGATCTTTTAGACTTGGCAACAAAAACAAGAGATTGAAGATATCTCTTAAAAATTCCTGGGGGAAAAAAGAGAAAAGCATGTTATCTAAACTTGAATATTGATTACATTCCAAATATAACAAATGGCATAAAAAGTCAACTGCTTATATGAGAAGCTACAATTTAATAAAAGACTATTTAAAAGCTTATAGCAGCATCATAAACCATCATCTCAAAGTCTTCTGGATATTCTTTTCTCTGACAGAAAACGGAGTGAGCAGAGATCATCTTTTACTCCTCTTCCTCTTGATACCTAATAGCTCATTCTTACAAATTCTCCAAGTACAATGTTACTATTTTCCACTCCATTAAGTAATCAAAAATTTCTGTTAACCCCCTCTTCACTGCCAACAAGTCCTATTTGTGCCTCTGCATTTACTTAACTTTCTCCTAATTTCACTCTAATAACAGCAACAGAAAGAGTAGCACAAGCAACTAACTCACACTGAGGAATTATTAAATGCCAGGCACTGTTGAAAAGCCCCAACATAAAAGGCAAGAAAGGTTATGAATCTTGCCAGTAGTCAAGAGTAGCAGGTGCCAGAGTCAGGATTCAAAACACCAACCTCTTAACCTCTATACCAGTGAAGTTCAAATTTAAACAAGATTTACCATGTGACTTAAACTGATCCCCTTAAGCGAATCAATTTCAAGATCCTCATTCTACATGTACTTATTCCTAAATTCAATCTGCCTAAGAAAGTGGGTGCTGGATTATCTTTTCCTCTTGCTCATTCCTAATTGTCCCACTGCTATTTTACCAAGTTACCTCCCTTATGCATTCTAAATATTATTATGGTACATTGCTTTGGAGTATAAAACCTCATGGAGTACTGTGCAGAAAAGAGGTAATGTAAGTAAGACTGAGACTGTGCTACTCTTAGAAAGGTTGGCCTTTGGCTGTAGTCTGAAACTGGACTGGTAAACAGTTCCCTACACTGATATAACACATTTTCTAAGCGATAAAAATGTCTCTGGCTCACTATGCCTAACTGTGGCTGGTTTATGCTGAACACCTGTTTAACTTTCAGAAGTATGGAGTTTCAGTGCCTATGGTCAGTTATATAGGCCTTATGTGCCTACATGACCCAACCTAACTCCTAGGCCCAAGACAGCTTCCCTGGTAGACAACACTTCACACACAAGTTGCCATACTCATTGATGAGGGAATTAAGCACACCCTGTGCAACTTCATTGAGAGAAGATTCTTGGAAGGCTGCACCTGGTTTCCTCTAGACTTTGTCCCAGAAATCTTTTTCTTTTGATTTTGCCTTGTATCATTTCACTGTAATAAATCTTAGCCGTAAGTACAATCATATGCTGAGTCCTGTGAGGAATCACCACACCTAGAGGGAGTCTTGGGAACTCATGACACAGGTACCCAAAAAAGAAGAATTTGAAATATTTTTCCTTTAATAATCTCATCTCTTTCATCTCATTATTGTCAAAGAATGATAGTTGATAGTTGCTAACTTAGCAAAGAAAAGCAAATTTGGCTAAAAAATAGGGAAAGTGATTAAGGGCTTATTTCCTATAGTTGACCCACTGATGATGAGACTATATCTCATCTATCTCAGAATTCAGAAATAAAATGATGTCACTGGTGGTGGCTCACGCCTGTAATGCTAGCACTCTGGGAGGCGGAGGCAGGCAGATCATTTGAGCTCAGGAGTCTGAGACCAGCCTGAGCAAGAGTGAGACCCTGTCTCTACTAAAAAATAGAAACAAATTACCTGGACAACTAAAAATATATAGAAAAAATTAGCCGGGCATGGTGGTACACGCCCGTACTCCCAGCTACTCGGGAGGCTAAGGCAGAAGGATTGCTTGAGCCCAGGAGTTTGAGGTTGCTGTGAGCTAGCCTGATGCCACAGCACTCTAGCCCACGCAACAGAGTGAGACTCTGTCTCAAAAACAAACAAACAAAAAATGACTGTCATAGAGAAACAAAGTAACACATTTGCTTGAACTGAAAAAGTCAAACACTTTCAAAGACAAAATCTGAATTAGCTAATAACTTGTTTAACAATAAACTATCTTTGCCAATCATTTCAGATCTAGAAACTGAACCAGCTAAAATACCTATAGCTCCAAGGTTTTGCCAAAAATATATTTAAAGCCTGTGACAAAAGCATTTCATCAGAAATATTGGGATGATAAAAGCTTACTAAAATGAACAATATTTTTATTTTCCTTATTTTGAGTTTATCTAGAAAACAGGTGTTTCTAAGTGAAACAGTAACATTTCCAGGAACATACCCACTTGATAAATCATGTTAAAGTCATTTTGGTTATACATCACAGAAAGAAGAACTTAAATTGCTATCAGAGAGACTAATAAAAATACTTTTTAGTGACATATCATACTGTAATTTTGACATATAATTCAGAAGAAATTCAAAAAATTAAAAAACATTATCAAAAAACTTCTTACATTTCCACTATAAACATTATACGAACAGAGTTTATATTCCCATTATGTAACAAGGTTTCTCAGAATTCACATACATAAAGTAGGAAGAGAATTAATGAACACTTTCTAGCTTAACAAGTAATGTTTACCCACAACTATGTAAATTATTAAGCTCCATCCTTCTATTAATGTATATATTCTCAATAAAATTTCATTTTTAATGTTTCTTACTAACTTGGCAAAACAAAATAATAAATGTAATGATAACAAAATACAGAAGGAATTTAAGACAATACCATGTGGTCACAGGAAATATTTTTATGAACTTACATGTTTTTGTTGCATGTAAGTATGATAGGTGAGTAATAATAAGTGTCCAAAGATGTTCATAAATATATTACAATAAAATTCTGTGGGGGAGTCAAATGGAAATAGCGTGGGGCAATTAAAGAAAAAATTAGCAAAGTAGTATTTCTATAAGGAGAGTTTATATGTTTTAAAATAGTTGAGGAAAGTTGCTTATAGCATTTAGATTTCATTTGATTAATTTAAAACAGGTACATATTTTATCTTAAAAAAAATTTTAATAATTCCCTGGATATATGTCATTTGCAAACACTTAAATATGAAAAATTTTGAAATTTTTAAAAATTTAAAAATCCGTGAGAAGACACATAGGTTTTTCAAAATTCTCCCAGAAATATGTAAACAATAAAATTTGAAGATCAGTGCACTCTATTGGCTCTCAACCGATTAGCAGACTTATTTTGCTGAAGCATATTCCTGACACTTGACTGATCAAAAGCTTCAAAGGCTCCTTTTAAAAATTTTTATTGATAAATAACTGTACTTATTTATGGAGTATACGTGATATTTTGATATACACATATAATATGTAATGATCAAATCAGGGTATTTAGAATATCTGCCATCTCAAACACTATCATTTTGGTGTTTTGGGAACACCGCAAATCTTCTTTTCTAGCTATTCTGAAATATACAGTGAAGTATGTTTAACTATAGTACTCTACTGTGCTACCAAGTTTAGAACTTATTCCTTTCACCTAACTGTATGTTTGTACCCATTAACCAACCTCTCCTCATCCCCTTCACCCCTCTTCCCAGACTAAAATTACAAAAGTAATTGCCATGGTCTAATGTTTTTGTCTTCCTCCCAAATTCTTATGTTGAAACCTAATCACCAATGTGATGGCATTAGGATGTGAGACCTTTGGAAGGTTACAGGTCAAGAGAGCTCTGCCCTTACAAAGAAGCACTTGAGAGCTCCCTCACCCATTGTATCATGTAAGGACGTGGTGAGAAGGTGTCATCCATGAACCAAAAATTGGGCCCTCACCAGACACTGAATCTTTTGGCATCCTGATTTACACTACTCCCAGCATCCAGAACTGTAAGAAATAAATTTCACTTGTTTATAAGCTACCTAATTCATGGTATATTATTATAGTAGCCTATAATAATCTATAGTAGCCTGAACAGATTAACAGATTAACACAGTAATGCTTTTATTTTACATATAAGAATAATTTTCTGTACCCACAACAGATGGTCACTTAGTTTCTCAAAGATACCTTCCATACTTCCTCAAACTCAGGCCAATGAATCAACCACTCAATTTCCAGCATGAACCCAGCGCTTTCTTACCACATTTTTACTCATATTCTTTCCTATGACTCAAATGTTTTCCTTACTTTTTCACTTAAGAAAATCTACCTATTACAAAAGTTGTACCTTCTTCAAAGCCTTTCCTAATCATGTTAATGCAATCTGATCTTCCAAATCCCTGGTATTTCTTTAATAGCCCTTATTTTCTTCCATGAATACAAATGCCATGAGCAGTCAGTATTATGCATAAGACATGTTTTCGATAATTACCTGTTCAATGAACATACTATTCAATTGTTAGTTTATAAGAATCAGGTCTGAGTTTCAGTCATCCATTTGCTCAACAAATTTTTTAGACATTATGCAAGGTATCAGAGATAAGAATGGTATTCATATTTTGAAAGAAGAGGAAGAAAGGAAGGAAGAAGGGAGAAAGGAAACAGAAAGAAGAGGAGAAAAGGAGAGGAACGAGAAAGAAGAAGAAAAACTAGAAGTGGTAATATTGGTGGTGATGGTGACAGAGGTTGTTATGGCCTGCAAAGCCTAAAATATTTACTGTAAGGCTCTTTACAAAAAAAGTTTACTGACTTCTGCACTAAAGTAAATTCTTTCATTTTGTAAAAAAAATGCTTAAATAATAAAGTAAAATCTTAAAGTAGGAAATCTTTTAAATATCTTAGAGATAAGGCAGATTTCCTTAATATTACAAAATAATCAACTGCCTTAAACATTTCTACTTAGACATCTAATTGACATTTCAAATTTAACATGTCCAAAATAGGGCTCCTGATTTTAACACCCTTGCCTTCCCCCATTCTACCCTATCCTGGGTTCTCCCTTTCTTAGTAATTGGCATTATTATTTACCTAGTTTTTCAATCTTAAAATTTAGGAGTCATTCTTGAGTAACTTTTGTCCCACCCCACAACACAAACCAAATATAAGTTTTGTGAGCTCGACCTTCAATAAATATCCCAAATCCAACCACTTTTTACCATCATCCCTCCCTGAACCACTATAAAACTCCTAACTGGATCCTCCAACTTGTATACTTGCCCTCTGAGTTCACCCAGAGTCTAATTTTCTACCTGGGGGATGAGTAAACCCTTTAAAATGTTAATTCAGATCACATATCTCTCCTGTATAAAAGCTTCTTAAGTTTTCCCATTATCACCAAAACAAGGGTAAACTATTTATAGATTTGACTACATAAACATTAAGATTTTCAAAATAAAGAATGCAAAAAACAACTAATTTAACATTGTTCTGGAGGTTCTAGAACAATTAAAAAAGTAAAAGAATGGAGAAAGTTAAGACTTGAAAAACAGGAATAGGATTATAATACTTGCAAATGACAAACCAAAAACAAATGAAAAACCAAAGACAATACTGAAAACTGAAAAAACAACCAACCTAAAAACAATAAGGAAATTTAAGATGGCCTACAACAAATTCATATGTAAAAATTCCTACTATACATAAACAAGTGAGAAAACATAATCAAAGATTCTGTTTTCAATATATCAAGAAAAGATAAAATTTCTAGGAATAAACTTAAATACTTTAAAGCCAAATACTATATGAAGAAAACTTTAAAATGAAAAATACAAAAAGATTAGTCTTGTATAAATATGATAAATCCTGTCCTTGAATAGGAAAATTTAGTATCATAAAGATAGCAACTGTGTATCAACCTACAAGTTTAATACAAATCCAACAAAAAAAAAAGGAACACAATTTTAATTTTTTAAAACCACCAGATGAATTGCTTCTGAAGTTTACACGGAAAACAAACAGCCAGGAAAATTCTGAAAAGGAATAATAATGAAGATGGATACCTCTACAAGACAGTAACAACAGTAAATCTACATAATTAAGTTGATATTAGTGAATGAATAGACAGAACAATGGAATGAAAGAGCAAGTGCAGAAATAAATAAAAATATAAATGGGGCCAGGCACGGTAGTTCAGGCCAGTAATCCTAGCACTCTGGGAGGCGGAGGCGGGAGGATCATTTGAGCTCAGGAGTTTGAGACCAAACTAGTCCCAAACTAGTAGAGACCCCGTCTCTACTAAACAAAAAATAGAAAGAAATTAGCCGGACAACTAAAAATATATAGAAAAAATTAGCCAGGCACAGTGGCACATGCTTGTAGCTACTTGGGAGGGTGACAGCTACTTGGGAGGGTGACAGAGCAAGACTCTGTCTCTTTAAAAACAAGCAAACACAAAACCACATGCACACATTTGTGTAGACAATATGGCACAGTGTTTAGAAGCTCAGAGCTTGGTCTTGTGAAGGATTTGAATGACTCAGCCATACTCAAGTTGCTTAGTATGCCCATGCCTCATTTTCATCATCTTGTCAAAAATGGGTTTAGTAACAGTATCTACTTTTTAAGGGCTCAAAAATTTTGCCTGGGGCTGGGCGCGGTGGCTCGCGCCTGTAATCCCAGCACTCTGGGAGGCCGAGGCGGGAGGATCGCTCAAGGTCAGGAGTTCAAAACCAGCCTGAGCAAGAACCAGACCCCGTCTCTACTAAAAACAGAAATTAATTAATTGGCCAACTAAAAATATATAGA